>CM054377.1:19445000-19690000 GCA_028858755.1 Ara ararauna
AATAGCAGTTCAAGCTTTGACTGTGAGTCCTTAACCCTCCAGACATAATGTCATAGCCTCTTATCCCTGCCTCTTAACATTACCTGCCTATCTCTTCAGAGCTGTCACCTATGGTAATACAGTTCCAAAAGCTTTCTAATCATTACTCATTCAGGCAGCATTTATTCTGTAGCCAGTAAAAAAAGTTTGGAGTTCTTAGAAGAACAAGGTGGTTTTGCTTGCAGCTCCCTCTGGAGCTTTAATATACTGTACATGCTAGGATGCTGCAACATAAAAAGAGTCAATTAAAATAATGTAGAGAGCAGAAGAGTAAGACAGTTAAGACATCATGAGCACTGCAGCTATCCACCTTGACCAATGTAAAGAGACTGCTAGGGTTAGGAAAGCCTTTATTCACAGCAGCAATCCTTGCAAGTGCACGGAGCTTCAAGTAAACAGCTTTTGTGAATATAGAATCCAGCAGAAGAGCAGGGGAACCAAAAGGAAGCTGGCATCTCAAGGCAAAGTATATTGCTAATATTATAAGCATCAAGACCTTTGTGTAGAAAATAATTAAGTGGGTGATTTTGACTGGTAACAGAAGTGAACAGCATCAGAACAGTGACAGGAATTGGTCCAGGTCTGTTTCTAAAACTCACATGTTGATTAAACATCCAATAACTCTTTTTATTATTAAGTGGATAAATCGTCTTTTTTTCTTATATACAGGATCATCTATGATGGCAAACCAGTGAAATGAAATAACTCTACAAGTTTTAAAAATTATACACATTTTAAAAGAGCACGGTCAGCCTAACAACCAAAACTGATTTAAGAAAAGTGAGAATATATAGGGAATCTGAATGACAGAGTACTTCATACAATTACAAGTCTTAGGTGTCCATCTGAGTAAATCTCTTTGACCTTCCTGTAACCAAAGATACAGCTAGCTGCAGTCATAGTTATAACAGAATCAGCAGTATTTAAACTCAACACCAAAACTCTTTTTTGAGAGTTTGACAAGACAAGCATATGACTGATGCTAGTCATATCTGTAATGCTCTACTATGACGGCAATGCTCATGCAAAACAACCGACACAAAATTGAAGGTATGGGCTATTGCGTTTTCAGCTGTGGATTCAGAGACACAAAAAGCTCTCGTAGTTGGCATTTCCATGCACAGGGTCCCTCCTGCCCATGGAAAACTGTGGCTGGATAGTACATGGATATATAAGTTACAGGAAAAGTGTTCCCCGACAATGAAGCAATGAATATTGTATTTTCATCTAAATATTGTTTATTGAATTGCTACATGGTATTGTAATTGCCTAAGAATTGATAGCATTTAGATTGTTAGACAAAAATGAAAGGCAAAAGAAACCCACTCTGAAATCAATTTGCTGTCTGAAGGCTGTAGCAGTCAAAAAGAAAAGCCACAAAGTGTTCCCATTTACATGCTTTAGGGAATCATTTATTTTACACACTGCTTTTAAGAGGGAGAAGTAAAATCTTGGGTATGATCACAGATTTGCAAGAAGATGCTACAAGTGAAAAGGCAAAACCCCAAAATTTACTGAGGTATACAGGGAAAATAAGGGCAAAAGAGTTACAGAATTCCCTAAGTGAGGCACAGCAGCTTGTGTAGCACATGGAAGTGTAGAGAAAGTTATTCTGAAGATTTATGAGAAGGGATACGTTTTTAGAGAACTGTGAGATGTGACGTTGTTGATATAAGAATTGGATAGATCAGGAGAGACATACACAAGAAAAAGGAATAAAAAAGAAATTTAAAGTGAGAAATTTCCAGGGTTTAGCCCAGTGTTCTGATGGCAAGAAATAACAGCAAACCTGGGAGTGGTGACTGAGAAAGACTGAGCAGAAATTGGTATATCTGGAGCAGGTACTGCCTTTTAAATGTTTAGTTTATATGATGCCTATCACAGCAAGTTCTTGATTCACAAGTAGTGCCTATGGACAATGAAGTACAATAAATAAATACACTAGAAGTGAAGGATTTTAGCAATAAAAGCGAAGGATCAACACCTTCAGGAAGAGGATGAAATACAGAAAGAAGTGAGAGATGGGCAAATGGAAGAATCCCAGCAATAATAATGTGGGTGGGACATCACCGATTTCAAAATCAGAGAAATGAGATACAGACAGCATGCATGTATCCGCTGGTGTCCTATACTCTAGTTTTTTACGGAGATGGACCTTCTAGGAGTGCTTTTTGTCTGGCAATAACACACTGCCCCTGTGACTTCTCTGTATTACCTACAGGGATTTAGTTGCTGCCTTTCTTGTGTAACCTGTAGAGAGATAGCATTAATACAGCCTTTTGACTTCAGGTGATTTGGTTTCAACTACTGGACTAGTAGTATTTAACTGGTGAACCAACTAGACATCAATCAAATAACCTGAAGAAGTGTAACAAAGGGCTGAAGAAAAAATCACACTATATTAGCTCCTTTACAGGAAACATGCTAGTTTTATCGTTTTTTTTTGGGTTTTTTTTTTAGATAAAATGTTAATATGAAGAAAAAATACATTCAGAATTGGATATATATATGTTATAACAATTCAGAAGAGATACAAACCTCTGACTGAAATTAAGGGAGAATTAAGGTACTTCATACTTTACAATAAAGTTCCTTAAAATTATCTCTGAAGCATAGAGAAACACTGTTTATGGATTTAATATGTTTTTTGAAATTATAAAGACCAGAGATATGTGCAGGTACTTATACCTGTGAACATACAACTACAGATAACTAAAGAAGTTATCTGTAGATAACAGAGACAATAGTGATATTTGCTGGCACATATACACATGTATTCATATGCATACGCATATACAATTTTGCACATGCTCACACATATCTGAATAACTAAATTCCTGCTGAAATTAATATGCCACACATGCCTTTTCCAGCAGAACACTGTCATGTATGATTCAGCCTTTAAATGTGAGATTTGTTGTGTTATCCTGAATTTTAAAAAGCACATTTCATGTAAAGCATAATTAGAAATTCTAGTTTAACTTTTGGATTTTTACAGTAAACAGAGGTGTATGCATATTCACTCTGTTCTGTCTGATACTACGGACTCTGAGACTTTGTCTAGTTCCCATGAACTTTGATTTTTAAACCTCAGACACATGTAAAAACATTTGGAGACCCTGGACCATTTCCCTCTATGCCTAAAGAAGGTGTTCACAACACAGAAAAGCCTTAAAGCTTCAATGAGATGAAGTTTTTGATTTTTGATTGACCTAAAGCACAAAAGCTGTTTCAATTCATGTTGAAATATTTTTATTTGACCCATGAACAGCAAGGAAAACCAGCATCACTACAGCGTCTGCTTTTTATTTTTTTTTAAGTCATTTAACAGCTGGTGTTAATAATGCTCTACTTGTTCCTTGTCACTTAAACTGCACTGTTTCTGCAGAAGACACTACAGGCTTTTGCTTTTGTGAGGGAAATCCTGGGGAAAAAATGATAGAAAAAAGTTAGCCTGCAATCTAGCAGTGACAGGGAAAAGCTAAATAATAATTTTTAATTTCAATCCCATGCTATGTTATGCCAAACACTGTTAAGAAATGAAACATTTTTTAATTCTGGTGAAATTTATTTCTACATTTCTCCTGTAAATGGACTAGGGAACACTTTGCAATGCTAGTACTTCCTGGTATTGAAAGGCAGCCTGCTTCCTGTGATGAGAAAGAAAATCTTATCAAAGTGTTACAGATGTTCTTCAAATGATTTAATAAATAGAAGAATATCTTCTAAGTAAATGAGGCAAATATGTCATTCGAATTCTCACAGCTTCGATAATTAAAAGCAAGACCACCAGCTGACTTCTTTTATTTTTTAAAAGCACAACTTGATCTGCACAAGGAATGCAACCTTCTTCAATAATGTTTTCCCTCACAAAGTTAAGAACCTACCTGTTGATCCTGAGGCAAATGCCAGTAGTGGTCCAATATTCATCAGAAACTTTAATTAATTCTGCTTCCCTCTGGGCATCTTACTTTCACCACAGTGGGAGAAAAGAAGAAAAAAAACCCTACCCAACCTGTGGTCATTAATATCAGTATAAAACTAGGATGATGCTTAAACTGGAAGACCTGGAGTTTCACATACTTTTCCTATATTTTTTTAAGTGCCATCCAATTAGCACCTGGGGACCAGTATGTGTCTCAGTGTGCAATCATTGCCAATTTAGGTAATAATTTAAAGAACTCAACCCTCCCTCTAGCATCTCCCTTTTACTCTTGTATAGCTTTATTGTTTTCAGAGAAGTGATACACTTGTGAAATGAATGAAAAGTCATACTTGATCCAGTGGAATTAGAATATGCATTGAATGATTCACACTGAAAGTTAAGCAGGAAGGAATCAAAGCTAAAATTACTTTCTAAGATATCAAAATATATTTCTCGCATATTTTACATGAAAAAATAAAAATAAATATATTCTAAGGGTTATGTACTTGCCAACATTTTCAGAAATGGATAAATTCCCTTCTCTGCTGCTGTTACCTTGCATGATCTTGTCCAAATCATGATGAGTCAGCTTTTCAAATCCCTTCAGCACTTGGCTGAATTTTCACACATGTACAGGTTGCAGGTTCCCTTCTTTTTTTGACATCTCTAATATCTGGGTTGCTAGAAAGCCCTGAGGTTTCTGTTAGGAACATACCTAACTGTACAGGGTTAAAACAGCTTTACATTCCTCATCTTTATTTTCTCTAGATCTCAGTATTTCAAGTATAAAATCATGCAGTATACCCTACATTGCACAGGGTTGCTATGAAGACAGATGTATCAGAAAGACTGAGGTATGCAGACGTTAGAGCAACCAAAGCATGTAAGACAAAATACGGTGCAATCTGGAAAGGGTGCTTGGTATGTACCTTACTGCAGTTTAGAGCCTTAAAACCAAAAATAAATTGTGATGTTTATATTACACAACCTTCCACAAATTGGGAGATTTTCCAGGAATATAAATACACAGAACATTTGGCTGCAAAATTATTCTTTGTAATCCCAGAGGTGTCAGTGCAAAGACTCTCATGGACAGGAAGTGTTGGAGCTTAGTCTTCAATCTGCGTGAGTCTTTTTCTAGCTATGAGCGTATTTTGTCTGCAATCCTTCCAGCCCTCATCCTGTCTTACAGGGCTCATCATTTGTTAAATGTGTTATTTCAGGACATAACCTTTCCCAGTGTTAGGCAGAAGAAAAAGACTTAGATGACAATTTACACTTGTACTTCTAGTCCCTGGGTGCTCTGATACAGTCAATAAAGGCAGCGCTGGAAGAGAATAATGTGAAGGAAGTAAAACATTTTTATTTTTGGGTTTCTGCTTTTGAGAAGAGGTATGCACTTAGCCAATAGGAGATGTACTCACCACTGACATTCTGCCCAAATAGGCATGGTTTTCAGTTTTAAAACTCCAACTGATTATGCAATAATTAGTAGAATTAGTAATAATTAATAAAATTAGTAATAATTAGTAGAATTTGAATGTGGACAATTTCCTAAGAATTTCCTTGGACAGTGTGGCAAAAACATAGCTAACGCATTCATGTCTGATGTGTTTATGATGTATAGAGGTAGGACACGTGGAGGGCTGCTGTCAGGAAAGAGAAGAGGTAATTGATAAAGCTCTGTTCTGCAAACGGGAGTTTCGCTATAGGCTTTAAATTCTAAGCCAGGTTCTAATATTACAAACATATATAACTGTTTTCTTTGCAGAAAGTGCAAGTTATTTAGGGAGAAATGGAGCTACTGTGTGTTCTCCCAGCCTCGTATTTTCAGACTCTGAAGTACAAAGAATTACCTTAATGTTTTCATGGCTGCTAGGGTTTCCGTGAAAACAAGCCCCATGCCTTGACTCACTTCTGACAACTTAATATTGCTCCTTTTTCACAATTACTGAAATAGGTCACAGCCCTGACAAATCTCTTATACCTCATTCATAAGTGTTTGTAGTTTACTTGGACAGTAATTTCTTGCCTGAGGCAGCACTGAATTTTCCCTGTTTCAAGAAACTGAGGCATAGGTGTTATAATCTGTTTGCCCATCCTTTAGGCACATGGAGGCCCAATGTCAAAAGCAATTCAGAACTTCTACAACTCTATCCTTCTGTGTAGCCACTAAGCTTAAAATACACACCGAAAAAAAAGCAGTAATGACCACTTGTTCAAAGTCCTATTTAAAATTCATCCATCACATCTCTGATAAAATGATTTATACCATTTTGTCTGCAGTATAGCCACAGCAAGGCTGCAGGTCAGCTTCAGCAGTGCTTTGATCACCAGTTTTATTAGCTTGCTGCTGCAGCCATCACTTGCATTAATGAAGAAATGACCAGAAGATGTGAAGTCCTTGTTTCCTCTGAAACAGCACTCAGGATAGCTCTTGGACTCCCTTCCTATGTTTTTACTGGAGCAGCATGTTAATACATTTTGCCTAATGCCTAAAGAAGGCTATATTATAATGGTCCAGCTGACAACTGGTAGCTATGTAGTGCTTGATTGCTCAGACTGGTACAATTTCATGTAGCTCCCCAGAAGAATACAATGGCACAGGTCAGCTTTGTTTTCAGCTGGGACAGAAGCTAGAAAGCCCGGGAGTCCCTTACTACCAACAATTACTTGCTCCATACAGATGTCTTTGTTTCACTATTAATACAAAACACTGTGGAACTGCAGATGACTTTCCTGATACTATTACTTTTTAGTACTAAGCTTGCCATTATAGAAAGTGTCCACAAATGAGGCCACCAAAATTTACTAATTTCTAGAAAGTATGAAACACAAATATTCAAACAGAACCAACAGTTCCAACAACAAATATTTAACAGTTTTATTTCCCGTTATTTTAAAAGAAAACATAACTGCCTCAGGGGAAAATGTTTTATTTTTCTTAAACTGCAGTAGCTTATTGTTGACATAAAGTATTTTGGCTGTAATAACTTTTTAACCGTCATCACTAAGGCTATAATATATATTTTTAACAACATTCACAGCTCCCAGAAGTACTAGGTTGCTAGTGAAGATTTTCACAAAATAAATTATGCATTTTTAAAATAACTTCACTTTACCTTTATTGTAAAGAATGATCACTTACTTCATTTCATTGAGAAGATCATTAGGAACTCTCCTATGTGTCGTTGAGCACAGCAAGACCTAAACTGTCACACTTTGCTTCAAAGCAAGTGCTCACAGCCCCCTTTTGCTGCTGCACACAAGCATGCTGTACCCTACAGGCCACCTATGCAGAAAATGGCAGCACAGCCACTCCCCATTTCAGCTCTAATTTTAACTGAACTAACTTCTGTCCCGTTAAGTTAGGAATGGCCAGCATACACCTATTAAATCAGGAAATATGGATGCTATGGGTGCATCTATCCTAGACATAAGCAATTTAATGAGGAATCCTCTTAGAAAAGGCATGACCTGCTCTAGATGTACAGAGTTGTGAAATTTTATGTTTTAGTGGCCTGTCTCGGAGACAAGGCATTCCCAAAGCAATGGTTGACTACCACCTAAGGAGCACTGTAGGTTTTGTATTGGAATTTTTTGACTTGATCTAATATCACTTTTGGAAATATGTTTTAATAGAATGATATAGCTGACAGGTAAATACACTCAGTTCATGAACATATATATGTAAAGGGCTTTTCCTTCAAAGCTAGGCTGCTGGGGTGCACGATGTTAAGTCAGGGTTGCGAAAGACTGTCTTGATTTAATGATGCCTTTCATGCTGTGTATGTGATAATGTTCATTCAGTGTGTACTTTGCATAAAAGTTAAAAAGTTAGGAACTGAAATGTGTGAAAAGAACATTTGTTTCATAATCCTAGCCCTATATGTATGAGCTTTATGACTGTATTTTTCAGTAGAAGTATACTGCTTCTCAAACATGGAAATACCCTACAGATTTTTCATATGCCCTAGTAAAAAGCATTTTTAAAAAGCGATCATTAAATGAGACACCACACCTCTCATTCATTACAAGTAATATGATATGCCTGTGCAAATCTGGATGTTCTTTACTCCAGTTTCAGTAAGATCTGTGGATATTGAGAAATGTGGCCAAGCCCTTAAGAGGATACTGAAAGAGTTGCCTTTCTACTTTAAAGACAGTAATAGAAATTAAGTAATACTTCAAAACAGTTTTTGAGACTTGTATGTTAACAAATTCTCCAAAGTAATACAGGCACACAAGGGTGCTATGCAACTTGTGAATATGGCTTTTGATTATAGCTTTTACTCAGCTGAAAAATGTTAAAATTGTCTTGGTGTTGTTTTTTAATGTAAACACTAAAATTAAATATGACAGTTTTTTTGAAGACTCCAGGATTCGTCTAAAATAACTACCCTAAATCATAGGGATGTGCTTGAAGCCATGCTCTTGCTCAAAACTGGCTGCTGATCCGAGCACTTGTCTAGTAACTACTGTCTGCAACGTCAGGAGGAACAGTCGAGCTTTCTTCTTCCAGATGTTCTTCCAACCACACTTGTAAACATTCATTTGCCGATTGCAACATTGCAGCAAGTTTATGCTACAGTGGGCCTTAAATATCTGATTAATTCTTGAAATTACCAAAATAAATACAGGCTAAGTCTTTGCTCGTTGAATAAGGATAAAGTAACTTCAAAATCCACAGCCACTGGTTGCCATGCAACCTGCTACAGTATTGTGGCAGAAATAAGCTGTGCTTGAATTTTCAGTGCCCTCTCACTCAGCCTTCTTGATGTTGTGATACTCTAATGCTTCTCAGCTAACTTCCATTAAGTAGTTTTTTTGTGGGGTAGTATTCCAAGGTTAAAATGATTAAATAACTTTTATGGTTGATCAAATATAAGCCCTTATTATACACAGTAGGCAAACCCATACATTTTAATTACTTTGTTATCAAAGATCTAGGTATTTACATTTCATTTTTCAGTTATAATTCTGAATTTAGTTTGACCTTCATAAAAAAGAGAAGACCCGAGATTCTTGCTGTCTTAAAGTTTTTTTCCATAAACAAAAAAAAAAAAAAAAAAATTAAGACATGGTAACAGTGGAAACATGGCAATGAGATCTACACAGCCTATTAGAAATATTTTCTGCAGAGATATTTTATTTAAGCAGCACCTTTTAATACTTCAGTTTAATTTTCGAGTACTTGAATTATTTGTGACTTGATGATACATAGAATCATAGAACTTACGGTGGTTTATCAATATTTGGTGATATTGAAATTACATTAATTCAAAGTTTATATTTAGAGCTATCATTAACATTTTTCCCTTATGAGAAATACATTTCTGTTTAAATACTGGAATAAAAAGAACACTTCCAGGTACCCTATAGAATTTCGCTACCAAATGGTAACAAAGTAATTTTCTGTAATCAAAATACACTAATATTTATAGCAACATATGTTTAAAAATTCATGATTAAGCAAAGTTGGTGTTTTACATTTTTGGCTTCTGAAATTATTTCTTGACAAGGAGACAGATTTCACAGACAAAAATCTACTTCATAAAGTCCTGTCTTACATATTCATTTATTACAGAAATCTAATGCAATTCAAAACCTATCCATTGACCTCTACAACTTATGTAAGAACAGATTTATTAGAAGAGGCTGGACATACCATGTGGGTATTTTACACTATAAATACTTCAAAATAAAAATACCATCTTTCATTTATTGAAAAGGCAAAAAGAAAAAAAATAAAAAAGCCATAACATATTTATGTGGAAAGATGCTCAGATCATCCTTTATAGGAAAACATTTTTTTTGCCAAATTTGGTTCAGTATTGTTCATGTTTCTGCTACATTAGGTTACACTGCAATGTTAAAGAGAAAACAAACATGAGTTTAAAAAGCTTGTATTTTAACTCTCTGAGGCTTCTTCTCAGAGTCTTCTGGTTTTTTTACCATTTTACTATTTTGTTTTTCCAGAGCTTTGCAGCTTTTCCCACATTCTACTGTGATTTTTTAAATACAGACGATCAAAAAATATGCTCATGCTGTGGTGGAAGGTTATAGATACATTTAAAAATAGGTAATTCCTTTTCATAGTGTACTAGCTCATAACTAACGAGAAAAAAAAATACTAAATAGAAAGCATGAAATTAACAACAAGCAGTAGTTTCAAATAACCTTGCAGCAGAAGCTTTGTAACCTAATTCCAATAATGGCTCAAAGATACATGGCGCAATAACATTTTCTCTTTTTAAGATTGCAATGATGTTCACATGCTAACGCATGGCCAGACTCATCGTTAAAAAATGACGGCTTAAAATGTTCCTTCTCGGGCTTTGTAGTCTCACGTCTGCATAATGTGCCCCTCCTTGCATTGTACAGTGTGACAATTAAAGTTAGCCCCAAATATGATCACTATATTCTGATTTATTTTGTTACTTTAGGGGAAAAAAAACCCCAAATGTTCTCCCCCCCGTTTACCCTGCCCAGCCCCTGGATTTAAGGAATGGCTCTAAACTATGGTCATTGCCTTCTTATTCTAGTTAAAGAGAGGGGAAGGAGCTTATCTATTTGGAAATGCAACCTCTTGTAATTCCTTTTGTAAAGGGTAACAGGAGCAGACAGCACATAAGTGACACATTGCCTTGTGGTTTAGAAACAGATGGGGGCACTATGCAATATGTTCAACAACATCCTGCCCGGCGCATAATACAGCAGATCATCAGAGCTCACCGCAGCAGTGGGGAAAGCAGCACCGCAACAGTGCCCAGCACAATTTGAGCCATTAATAATTAGCAATGCTAAACTGCAAAGACTCCATCCTTGCTGTCAGGTGTTTAGATAATGCCATCAAGCGTGGAGCCCTGCGCCCACAGTAATTTTTTAAACTCTATCAGTTCAGGAATGCATTTCAGTTTCTTAGCATGTATACAGTTGACCTGCTGGTGAAATTACATTGTATAAAGGGAAATATCATACTATGCAGGAGAAGATAGAAAGCAGAAAAGAACTTAAATGAAAAGTTTAAAGGATCTGTCATCAAAACTTTAAATAGGCCTTTCTCCAGCTGTAGCTAAATTATTGTACTTCTTGATACTGTTTGCTCCTCATAGCAATTGAAAGCATATGTAATTTAACAGCAGGCCTCAATCCTTTAATAAGCTGTCTTTAAAATACCTTACATGGATTACCTATCTGTAAATCTGCTTCCCATGCAGAATGTGACAGCATTATGGAAATTGTGAGTTCAGTAAAGATGGCATATACCAAAGAGAACCACATCTGCACACTGTAAGATTATACCAAACATTGGAAGTAATCTTTAGTCATTTATAATACTGCAGAATGCATAATTAAGATTAAGGGCTCTATCCTGCCCTTACTTATGTCCTACGTATCTCATAATTTCCCCCACCCCACCCCCCTGCAAATTAAACAGAAAAGTAGCATGGCAAGGCTTTCTTCTTCAAATTATGCAAAGTTGGAATTCATCTTTCTGCAATTTGGTGCACATCTAAGGAATTTTGGCAAAAAGGGAACGATCACATATGGAGCAGAATCCATACTAAAAAGTGCCCGTGTTTGCCAAAAGGAGCAACTTGCAAGCAGCACACACTTTCTTATCACATAAAAAAAAAATAATTCAAGAAACAAAACACAAAAAAGAGTTTCCCAGAGCAGGAACATAGTTCAAAGTGTTGCTGTGCTCTGAGTCACTTTGCTGAATATGCAGCTGGCCTAGACAAAAAGAAACACAAATGTCAGAAAGCAGCTAACAGCAAAGGAAGGAAAATGAGGGAGTTTTGGCAAGGGAAGGGTAGCACTAATGCTCCCCGATGCTCTGATTTCTAAGATGTACCTACTTCTGCATCTAATAATGTATAATTTCATCTGCCATTTACTGGTAAGAGAAGCAGTAACAGGAGAGCTTTCTCAAAACCTCTGCCGGTGGGTAGGAGAAGAAGGAGGGAGAGAGGAGGAGGAGGAGAAGTGCTTATGGGTACCATTCCCCTTCAGTGGAAGACCTATGCACCCCCAGCCAGCTATATGTTTTATTTGCCTACTCTCAGCTCTAGGAGTCTACAGGCAGCATCTGTTACCCACTGTTATTCACTGTGAGCTTACATTTCTTTCTACAAGTCCTTTACAATTCCCTTTCAGCTGGGTACCATGATACAGGGTCTGTGAGTCCCCTATCAAACTGCACGAGAATCCAGCCTTACATCTTTCCTCTAACAACTGCCTTTATTATTTGCAGTAGTTCATTGACATTAAATGTCTATCTTACTGAAAGCCCTACACTGCATTCCACTATAGAAATTAGGAATCATATCAGTTAGTGGCAGGGTAACAAAGTTCACACCCAGCTTTATCCTTTTTCTTTACTCTGGCAATCCATGAAAGCGCAACAAAGGCTTTTTTTTTTTTTTTTTTTTGAATAATTTTTACTAATGGCTAAGATTCACACACATGGTTAATGTCGGCTGCTTTGGAAACAGAGGCATTTCTAGGACTTGGCATTTCAGATGGCAGATGGGGTGGAAAGGAATTTGCCTCTGGGGTTAGGGCGCTACATCGGTCTTCTTTGCCCACTGCAGAACTATTTGCTCATTTCCTCTTAGTGTAGAGCAATACAGATGCTGCCATTTGGAGCATCTGAATCTGAGTTTTAGCACTTTCTAGAATTAGTGCTCTGTATAAATGTTGGTCATACTAATAGCAAAATACATTGCAAATACGTGTGGCACATTTAGGCCCTGGAGAGCCTCCAGTGTTAAGTGATATCTCAGCTGCTGTGGCAGCTTTCTCACATAAGGAGGACACTTTCCTCCCCCCACGTGAGAGCCCAGACAACACACACATTTTTGAACTCAGAATTAGTTAAGCAGCTAACACATCATACGGCAAAATAAACAATATTCCCAAGCTTGTTAAAAGCTAAATGTGGAAATTTAGAGAACAATGCACCATCAATGAATTTCAAGTCTATGTTACCAATAATACATGTTTAATCCTCTGGTCAGATGTAATGTTAAGATTGTACAAAAAGTGAGAAGGTGATTATTAAAGGAGTGCAAACATATTCTAGCTCTAAAACAGACACAGATACACTGACATATGCACAGACGTCTCAGATAGAGAGTCAGCACAAAAAAATCATTGGAAAAAACCCCATCCCTTTGCATTCCAATATATATTTGGAACCGTTAGTTCCTCACCGCTACTGTAGCATTCATTTCCTAAACTTCTGAAATCCTCTTTATCAGTGAGATTCTCATACACTCTTAAGAGAAAGTAATGGTACCCTATCACTTTTAAGACTACAGCTTTTGAAAACCAGACTGTCAGAATACTGCAGAATGTACAATAAAAAGCGAACGAATGGCAAAAAGACTGGCTAGATGTTTTAATATGTTTCCAGCATCCACAATTCTATGATTAATTTGTTCTCTCATCCTCTTTTCAAAATGGTAGGAAAGCCTCTACCATTTCTGAGTTTAGCATTACTGTAAATTGAGATCCGGGCTCAATTTAGGGATTTTATTGCCACAGAAAGCAGATTGATAATGATTATTATTATGAACATTTGTAGGGCAACAACTTCTGCAATTTGGCTTATATTAAAAGAAAAATTGTTCTCAAGTACCAAGAGCAAATGTCTAGTAATCTGTGTATAATCTCACTTTTACAAAATTAAGAAAGAGATTTTTGCTTTCTCAGTAGACTGTACGAAGTGTTGGAGGACCCAAACAAAAGAAACACCATAGTAAAAGCACATCTTAAGCAGCGGCTGAATGTAGTTATGAATTGGAAGAGCTGAACATTCACAAAGCTGTCTAAATACATACAGTTCATTTGGCAACAGTACCTCCTGTTAAATTACTGATGATTTTCCATTGCTTTTGCATCTCAAATTTTACTATCAGAACCCAAACAAATTAAGTTTTTTCAATTACTCAGACTGTCCTGCTATAACTGCCCAACAGTTTTTCTGGAAAAATGAGGTCAATGGGCAACTACTTTTAATAGATGGTTTCTTCAGCAAGACACAGGTCACTTAGAGTTTGACAGATTTTTGGCAAATGCCCTTCATTGCAAAAGATATTCAAAATCTCAAGTACTAATAATTGTACTCACATCTCTCCATGCTGTGTTTTAACTAAAAAGAGAGAAAAAGGCAATTCACAGCACAGTACCATATTCTTTTCTTATTCATTAGTAAAACCAAAAAAATGTTTCTCAAAGAGGGGGAAAAGGCAAAAAATGGTGGATTGGAATGCATGGAGATAACTCTTTTTATGCCTTGAAAATTTCCAACTTCTTTTTCCTCATTATCTCTACAGAAACCTCAAGTATTTGAGCAGCTAGGGTGAAAAGCTGCTGCTGGATACTGGTATATCCCATAGTAATTATTTTACAATGGCTCCCAGTTCGCTTGTGTTGGACGCATTCTAGAGGAGAGCCAGCACACTGATCAAGAACTCGTGTGAAAGCTCATTTAACCTGCCCTGCGTATGTGAGGTCATTTTATGTATAAAAGCCAGCATTCTTGTGACATTAGTATTTTTGAAATCAGCCATTCATCTGAAAACAATCCACTGATCAAAAGTATTACATGGTTAACTTGGGAGCCTTTGTCTCTTACTCTAGATTTAACAGTTCTATAAGATGCACATTATGGTAAAGAATAGAAATTAATAATAAATAAAGAATACCTTTCTTAATCTGCCAGTATTTTATTTAGGAGCTGAACAAGAAAGAACAGAATAGACTAATGAGGGACACAAACAGCCTCTACATCATTTCAAAGACTCTTTTCATCTTACAGAGAATTTTTTTACCAGTTCTTTCCTTTTCAAATGCATCTAGAAAATGCACTCTATTTTTCAGCCTTTTTGTGCAGTAGTTTATCCTTGAAGAAACACTAGCAGATCTACAGACCAGCATTTTTGCTAGTAGATCTATTGTGGGACCTGATAGGTTATTTCAAGGAAGACTATAACAAGAGTAAGATTTAAATCAGAAATGGGGATGACTCAGTTTTAAATTCTGCTCTAATCTATCCATATACTTACTACTGTCTCTATATCAAGAATATTTTGATTTCCTTCATGTGGTTCTGAAAGAACTGTACAGCATTACCTTTGGTGCAAGTGGGTCACTGTTTTCTAACTCATTATGTTATTCCAGAGCATGGAGTAAATTTCTGCAAAGGTACTGTCATGTATCATATTGCAACTGATCATAAGCCCTGAGAGGTGTGTACAGTAATGTTTGTTTTATAAGTTAAGTATTTGACATTACCTTCTACATGGTATCTCTTCTGCTCCCTCAAATTCTGGACGTGTATAGCTGCAAAAGAAATCATCTGTTCCATCCCCTTATTTCAAGACAGTATCAACAGTACTCTAACTCATCTGGAAGGTAATTCATCTAGTTTTTCTCTCCTTAAAGACCTCTAATGATGCAGACTATGTAACTTGTTCCAGAGCTTCACTTTCCTTGAGCCAAACTGATTTCAAGTACAAAAATAGAGGGTTTTTGAAAGTCAGGATGCTTATATGATGTGTAAAGCTGGATTATTCATTCCTGTAGTAAAAGGAACTATTTGTTTGACATTACAGTTCCAAAAATATAACTGCCTGCATTAGAATTCCTAGGAATTCTTTTTTTAAAGTGCTGCTCTGTGAAATCATTTGTGACTATATTGATTTTGAGTAATTTATTATCACTTGCACCACCTTCCCTTTCTGTCTTACTACTCTCAGCTGATTTTCTTCTTTGGTAAAAGGGCACCAGAACTGTCTTTGAAAGAAAGGGGTGAAAGACTCAGCAATCTTCACAATCTTTTTGTTTCTTCCCTTCCTGTTTCAGGGGAAGAACCATGCTTCATACCTGTATCTTCCTGGTTATAATTTTTTGGTTGTTGTTTATTTGAAATTACATGGGTGAGAAACTACATCTCCTTCTCCTCCCAATAGAAGAAAGTAATTACAATTTCCTACAGCAGCACAGTGAAAAGAAACTGGATATATAAAAGAAGAAAAAGAAAACCCCGCAAAAAAGCTTAACTATGAACAGGACTGAGGTTGCATCTTCATTTTATCTGTATGTCTAATGAACACTTAAAGACAGAGCTCAACTAATTACTCATAACAGCCATTTATTTAGCAATAACTCTGGTGCCACACAAATAAATGTGAAAATACAAGTAATACTTTTCCTGCCCTACAGTTTTTACCATCTTAAGTGGCACACACATAACTTAATATGGATAGAATACACTTAACATGGATAGGATTTTAAACTATGTGTAAGTCTTGTTTGCAGTTGTAGAGGAAGAAAGGATTTGTGTGGCAAAATGAGGAGTAGTGCTTTAGAAAGCAACAAGTATTTTGCCTCAGAGGAGAAATCAAGGCAATCTTACTGGCTTCTAATGCAGACCTGTTTTATCCCATTTCCAACTTGGTTTCCTGATTTTGCAATTCTCTCCACTGTCCTCTCCCCTCTGCAGTTACTTCTGGGAAGTGCTTTCCATTTCTAAAAAGACTGCAGCTATTTCTCTGTTCCCAGATTCCACTTCAACAATGACTCTACAGCAGCACATCTGATGAGCACCCTACTTCCTTCTGTCTTCTGGCTTGGACAGGATTGTATTGGGATATAGGAATCTTAGACTAATTAAATGACAAATACATCACTCTGCTCAATACCAAAGCTCAGCTAGCCTTGCTTCCCTGACACCCAGCTCCCCAGTTCAAATGCAGCCGGGATAAAACAGCTCTTAATCTCTCTTCAGATCTTACTTAAGACTGTTTCTACCCTTCTCATTTAACCTTTCAAAAGCACAGCCTTTCTAGCCATCCACACAGCTAAGATCACATGGTTAATTGCAAAAGCCTTACAGTACTCATAGCTAGTCAAAATACTGTTACCAAAACAGTATTTCCTTTCCATTGCCTCAGCCATGTGATGCCCATCTTTGACTGTCTCTGCTGGTTTTACTCTTCTCTCAGAGGAAACACAATCTTTGTCCTCACTTTCATGGAATATTTCTTGAAAGCGAAAATCTCCCTTCCCTTTCCAATATATCTCTAAATTTGGTTGTTGCTGGCATGCTGAGACCAGTGTATACCATGTTGACCAATACTCCCTTCTTAAGCATGCTGTCTGCATTCAGCTCCTCTCTCTTTTTTCCCAGTCATTTCCAGTCATTGTGACACATGACTTAAAGCTGCAGTAGAAACACTTACGGAAAAAGATACAAGCTTTTGAAAACACTTAGATTTTAAATATTTTTCCCTTCAAATCTAAATAAAATTGTGTGGGAAAATAAGTTTTAAAATACAAGCATCCTATGAACAATGTCTATATCTAATCTAGACATGAGGCAACAAAATACAGAGCATTTAGTCTTGCTTCAAGGTGAAATTACTGTAGAAATGCAAAACTCTTACATAAGACTTCCACGACAGTACTACAGTGGTTAACAATTATAGTCAACAAATATCAAACTAATGGTTTCACATTTTAGTGACCCAGCCTGTAAGTCACTAAAGGTAAGTTAGCTAGACTAATTAAATAAACTTATCATAAATTTACTGTACTATTAAAAGTGCTATCACTACTATCATAGAATTAAGACTCCCACCTCCCAAGAAAATATATACCCATTTATAGTTTCCATAGGTAATGAAACATGCACTTTTCAATTATTGTGGGGTTTGTCCCTCTGAGTTGTAAAAGAATCAGCCCGAAATACTAGATTCAGACCTGGAGAAACCTTTATCTGAATCTGAACTTTGCATTTAGTGCTCATCTCTGATGAACACAAAAATGGAAACTAAATTCATTTTTTGTCCTGAATTCACACACTATACAGTTTGAATAGCTGTAGTATGAACTCTCCCTTCAGAGAAAATGTACTATAAAATGTACATTGCTACTAACCTCTGCTGCAATCTTGTGGTAACAAAAGTATATTTTATGTTTTGAGTTAGATTGGATTCCAGCTTTCCAAAAGTGGAAGGAAGAGGCAGTAATCTACTTTTCTACTCAGTTTTCAAGGTCTGATAAAAAAGTTGTAACAGGACTGTGACTAGGCTAAAATAAACATAGATAGCAAGGCATTGTTAGAAAAAAATTAAATCTGCCTTTTGTAGGTTTGTCGGGAAAATATCACTTGTGATAAAATGTCTCCTTTTGGGACAGAGGATGCTTGGAGACAGGGACTGGAAGACAGGCTTTAGTGGTTCAGGCTGGAGACACTTGACAATGGAGTGTGCCTGAGGATTAGCCAGGCAGCACAGGAGCTGTCACACAGGGAACATCTGCACTCAGCTGCTCTTCAGATGTGCATTTCTGAAGTTTTGGCACAAACGTAAGAATGCAATCTTTTGCCATCCAAAACTTTCTCCATCTTCTGGAGGTAAGTTGGGAAAGGCCGTGCAACCTCTTCATACACCACAGCAGTGGATGCCCTGGCTGGCAGTGGCACCAGAGCACAGAGGTACCACATTCCTCCCCAGGCACCCCTGCCTCACTGAAAGCCCACCAGTGCTCTGAGCTGCGATGAGACCCATGCTGACTTGCTGTCATAAGGACTACATAAAACTCCAAAAATCTGGGTTTTGTTTTTTTTTTCCTTGGGTGTAGGCTCTCATTTTGGTATGTAGAGGATACTCTAATGATACAGAGAGAGGCAATCTCCACAGATTTATCAGAGCTTCCCATTAACCTTTTCATTGCCTCTGTCTCCTCAGCAAGGCTTTCCAGGGTAACAGATAAGAAAGAAAACACTGCCAGCGTTAACTGTCTGAAAGCTACCCTGCCTGAGATCCGCATGGGATACTGATGATCGACGTTACAGCCTGAGATCCGCATGGGATACTGATGATCGACGTTACAGCTCAAAAGACTTGCTTTCTCTGGGGGTAAATGCAGCTGGAGTTCTTCAGGAGAAAAAACACTGCAGTTTCCTTTTCTTTGGGCATATTTTTCTGATCCATCCAAAGCTGATGCATTGTTTGAATCCTTCTCATGAAGAACTTTCTTCTGCTTTTGAAAACCACCACTGACATATCTTTACATAGCTCACAAATGATGATCCAGAGCACAACACTGAATTGGACCCACCATTAGTGTTTGCCTATTAAAAAACATAATCAAATACCTAGTTCTGTATTTTTCCACCTTTTATTTGGAGTAACAAAAATAAATGAACCTAGCTAAACTATAAAACTGTAAAGAAAAACTGTAAATAAAGAAACCTTGTTTTCATAAATCCAGCTGCACATTGGGTAGAGAAATTTTGAATTTGCTTATTTTGTATTTTTTATTTTTCTGATGTTTGGACAAACATTTTTTTTTTTTTTTTAAGGAAAAAGGCCTCTGAAATTATCCAGTGAAAAATCAGGAGGATAACTTTTGTGCCTGGTCTGTAGGGCACTTAGATCCCATGTCATTGTGTTTTCCCCCTGTTTTCCATCACAATTCCAGCCCCTTTTTTAGACTGAAGTGGCAGTGATGCTTGTTTTCACATTTTCTGTTTTTTGGTATATTTAAAGGTAATTCTTAAGGTGATGAGAACTGCCAATCTCTTAAACTTAGAATGCATACATTTATCTTTTCATTAAAAGCTTTATCAAAATCCAAGTGGTATTGCACAAACTAACTTTTGGCATTGGACAATAACACTTCTGACCTAAGATGCTGTGAAACTGGACAATAGCATTTTAGGTTCAGCTCCACAAAATTGTAATGTGGAAAATATGTATGTTGTATATTTAATCTGGCACTAATGCTGCAGAGACCTGAATTCCCTTAAAAGAGATGCGCAAGTACATTTGTTTATCTAAGACCATATGCAGATTTATTCTATTTTGGGGAGTTCACACACTGAATTTATTTCCAAGTTTGAAGTGTATACCCGATTATCCTCCACAAGGAGATTCAGGTGACTGGGAGTTGGGCTTGCACCCCTTTCTACTCTGCCAGGCCATAAGCCAATATTACAAGGTGTATTTTTTACTTTTCTGAGTCATCCAGATAAAAGAAAAAACAGTAAAATTCCCCGCACTGTGCACCACTCAGATAACAAACAGACAAATAAATATAAGCAAAACAACATCAATCTTTATGTATACATTAAAAGGAAAGTACAGTCTTTCAGATCCCACATATCTGGTTCTTATTCCTCTTTTCCACCTTCCTGTCCTTACCCTGTTTTTTGCCCTCTAAAAGCAGGCTACCCCCTCCTCTGCTCGCCTGCAGTCACGGATGCTATTCTTGTTTCCAGAGAAGCTTTCACTCCCTCTCTGCCTCCCCTGTAAGAACAACGCTGATGCCCTAAATAGCCTAACTTACAGATTTCAAACAGGGGAGGGTTCACCTTCGCCATCTAACCCTGGTGTGCCACCCTCCCTGGCCTCTTATCAGTGTCTTTCCAACATCCAGCAGAGTCGGGGGGACCGCCTCTTTCCTTCCATAATCTTAATTGTTGAACGGCTTTATGGGACTCCAGGTGAGTAAAAAAGCAGCAGAATTAAGGAATTACAGAAACGGGCACGCGATGCTAAGCTCGGATCGACGGCTCTGGCTAAACTCCGGGGCAGCAGTGGCAGCACAGCAGCCTGGCAGCTGGACACAGCAGTGGCTTGGTGCGTCTGCCCTTCCAGTGGGCTCTGCCTGCACATGCACTGCAGCAGAGGAGGCTGCTGCAAAAGAAGATTGCTACAGGGAATAAAAGAAAAACCTGAGGGATAAAAATGGATAGCTTCCAATTAAAATTACCATACTGTAATTTTGTTAGTTATCAGTGACAGACTAAAGTACATGGCAGCTTAACTGACAAGAAAATGTCCTTTTGGGCATAATACAGCGTACAGATCTTTGACTTTTTAGCATGCAGTGTCCAGATGGTGCTTTTTTGCTCCATGTTGTGATCAGGAGGCAGAAAGGCCATTTCAGAAACAGTGGCAGTGAAAGCCAGCATAGATCAGAGGCACGCAAGGCCGCCTGAATGTACGAGGATGTATCGTATCTTTGCAGGTAATCCTCACATGAGGGTACGTATGGTAGGAAGGATATTTTCTAAAGCTATTTGCTGGAGACACTATCAAGTGCACTTAGAGCAGTGGTTTGTGTAGCTGATTGGAAACCTACCCTGCTGCTGCTGACTGCCCGCTACGATGAGCAACATTTTATTTACAAGATGTAAAGAAAAATGACTGCCGAATAATAAAATGTTCCACTAAATTCCAGCATGCTATATTAACTTAGGAATGCTATTGTATATTAAAAAGTTATGCCCTCTTCATTTTTTCCTGCAGTCTTTACTTCAGAGATGTGCACAATGCACGTCCCCTCTACCCCACCCTACAGGAAAGATAATCTTTCTTCTTCAGCGCAGCGCAAATCCTGCGGCTAACTCCCCTTGTGAACCTGAGTGGTATTGACATGGGGGTGTAGAGTCAGGCAAGAAACCAGGCATCTTCTGATGAAACACACAAACTACACACATTCAAGAACAAAACAAAAATCTTCTAAAAGCCTGTGTGTAAGATAAGGCTGCCTTGGGGGCAGCTCGAACTTGCGGTCTTGCCCATTTACACAGGATTTTACAGAGCCATCTATTACAGTATTCAACAAAAAGAAGTACTTCAAAAAGCTTTTTTTTTTTTTTTTTTTCAGTTGGAAGTACAATAATTTGTAAGTCAAAATTTGGAAGTGTTCCCAGTTTTTGGCAGTAAAATGATAATACTGGGCATATCATTTTAAAGTGGAATCTCATGGAAGTTAATTCAGAAGACAAGGTCACTTTTAGACAATTTTTTCCCTTATGTTTTGGACTGAAAATAATTCCCAAATCCTATTATTTGAAACAGGGGTACTTACCATAGCAATTCTTGCCTCCCCTGATACACATGCTACCTCTGAGATAGAGTGCCTTAAAAAAAAAAAACTCAAAAGAATATATACCATGAGCTTCAGAAATTTTTAAGCAGAGAGAATACAAAGTTGTACACCAAGCAATCAAATAGTGTACCTTTGCACTGCATGGTTTTAACATGAACTTTTCCAAAGTGAGAGCCTTCTTCCCTTGTATAAAACCAAGTGACTTAGAAGAAAAGCAGGAAAAGGATGCTGGGCTCTTTTAATAGCTAAAATGGATCAGTAACTTCTGTAAACTGATAAGCTAAAATCAATTTTGCCCCAACGTTTCCTTGTTCTCTTTACACTTCAGGCTTAGGGTGTGATGCTCTGAACCTGTAAATACTGCTACATTATTATAATTAAAACACAAAACCAACAAACCAAACACAGCAATATGTTTGTAGAGAATGGGAGGCTTATGGGAAATCCTGATTAAATTACTGCCACCAAAATAGAGGCATGTGGGGGAGAAATCAACTTATCTCCAGATAAGATTAACTCAACCCACAAAGAACTGTGATATCCATGAGAAGTACTTTTTATTTTATTATTCTTTTTTAATTTGGAGTAATTTGGTTGGAAGATGCAAATCTCCAGTACTTGAGAAAGTCCACAAAGTCCATTTATACCAAGTTTTTCCTAGCACCCTTTCCTCTATCTCTCACATTTTCTTCACCCACAAACACCATTCACATTCTATAAGCCGAACACTGTGATATACTATCAAAATCCAGGGTATATTTATCTAGACCAAAGTATAAACATTTCCAGTGTGTGTACTTAAGATTCATTTGCTTGCCAAATGGCTTTGTCTCCTTCCTTGGTTATTGTCAGAAGGAAGCATTTTGATTCAAATGACTGAATTCCTCAAGCTCAGGTACTGCTGATAATAGGATTTATGACAAGCTAAAAAAGCAAAAAGTGATCAGAGACCCTTTTTAAAATGCCATCAAGCAGCTGACTTATAGTGTGACTTAGAGGCCAGACATAAGACTAAACACATGTGGGCA
Organism: Ara ararauna; assembly: GCA_028858755.1. Classification (NCBI taxonomy): domain Eukaryota; kingdom Metazoa; phylum Chordata; class Aves; order Psittaciformes; family Psittacidae; genus Ara; species Ara ararauna. Next base: position 19,467,912 of record CM054377.1, read on the forward strand.
TGTAGGAGATTGCCTGGACCACTATGCTCTGATTCACATGCTAAACTCCTGCCGATTTAAAAGCAAATTTGCACACCCACCTGAGAGCACAGTTTATAGAAGAATATTAAAGATTCAAGTATCCCTGCTATCTTCAAACAAATTCATGTTTTGTTTTGTTTTTTTTTTTTTTCCTGTGGAGGGCAAATCCTTTTTTTTTTTTTATAGCATCTGTTCTACTGAGTAACAAAAGAAAAACAAAACCAAAACCCAAGTAAGTGAGCAAGCAAATAGCCACAAACCCTTTATTCTTCAAATTGCTCCTAGCATTGTGCCTCTCACTAACTAGCTCCTAAGCGCAGCCTCTGCTCTGTTTACTGATATTTGCTTTGTTTCTGTGGATGCACAGAACAAAAAGAGGAGAGGTGAATTCCAAACTGCAAGAATCCAGAGAACAGAGTATCTAATGGCCATCTGCATACCTGCTTGAAGAAAGTGGAAAAGCCCAAAACTAAAAGACACTTTCCATGATCTTTCCCTCTCTCTGCAATGTGTCATTTATGCATATGAATCCAATGCATCTCTGAGATGATTATCTGGCAGCGTCCTACTAATCTGCTCATCGCTTACAGGACAGACAGGCACATTTTAAGCATATCAGTTCTTCCATGAGTCTGAGTTAAACTGAAGCCACAAGAGATAGAAGACAAATACATTAAGCCAATGCAATCCTAAAAGATGGTAAAAGCTTTAAGTGATCCAGGAGAGCCCCAGAGCCTAAACTTATGAACTTTAAAACAGCCTGTGTTAAAATCATGAAGAGAAATGTCTCCATCAAATATTTTCTTCTTTTACTTTTTTTTTCTGCATTAATACACAATGTGAACACATTCAGTATATTTAACACAACAGTACAGATGGAAAGAATAACAACTGAAACTAATTCATTTTGATTTCTGCTTTACAAATAAGAGAAAGACATGGTCTACTCTGAAAGATTTATGAGGCTTCCCACCATAAAGGAGCCTGGATTACAGCTATGCTTACTTTATAAAATGAAATTCTGCCATTATAGGCAAGAGTTCATGGCTGTAATTATTTCAATGCACTTCCCAGTCAATGTGTCTTACACAGCTGAGCCAAACCCTCGCTTACATATGCAGGTCATTTCATAAGAAGTCTAAGAGCTTCAACAACTTTGTGTGACCTTGCATTGAATAACACTGGAAAATTGATTTGGCTCTAGTAATAAAAGACCGTCTGCATTATCTGCATTCTAATTATAATTAATATAACCAGGATAACTGCTGTATTATTTACGATTAGAGCTATGGTGAGCACAGTGTAATAATAATCTGCTACATAATTTTTTATTGATCTGATGGCTTTATTGCAGAAAAAACAAAATGCTACACTGCTGTACTACTAGAATTGCCTTTCTAGACATGTCTGTTTAGAGGAAGAATGTTCATTTAACATTTCGTTTATCTCATCAAATTCCCATAGATTTTAATATCAGAGTGAGTATGATGCTTGTCTGCATGCTTGCTTTTTCTTTTTTCCTTTTCTTTTTTTTTTTTTCTTGGCAAAAGAAAGACAAAATGGACTGATTAACGCACACGTATTTTCCATTGTTCATTTCCTGGGCATCATTCATTCCTTGCAATCTTTAGCGATTGCAACACATCTTGTTACAGAATTGGGCTGTACCCCAGGAATGTATAGTTATCCATTTCAACAGAAAACTTATCATTCTATTAAAAAAAAAAAAAAGAAAAAGAAAAATAATTCAAACTTATCAGAATTAATTTTATTTCTTCTCAAAATACTAACCCATCATTTAGGAGGCTAAATCACTGTTCAGTGATTTCACATTTGAACTCCTTTTCCTAAATTCTTGTGAAATGGAAAGGAAGATCTCTTAATTTGGCAAAACCAGCTGTAAACTGGTGAGTTTTGGCAAAATAGAATTAGGCATTGGAATTTGAAGGCAGCATTTGTAGGAATGAAGTAAAAAAAATTTGCAAACGAATAGATTTTTGCAATTTCAATTTAAAATTCTGAAACTGGATGGGAAAAAAATAAGACAATGATTTTTCAGAAAGCAATTACAAAGCTCCGAACTCTCTAATACCAAAATTAAATTTCCTGTAAAGTTTGCTCTTTTCACAATTCAATAGTATCCTTATTTTCTGATTTTCACTTGATTGCAAGGAAAATAATAACTTGTACAGATGAGCTCATTATTAGACTCCAGAGTTAATATTTACAAGTATGAATCTTGAGAGTTTATTCTTAGAACTTGTTTCCAGTTGCGTCAAGACAGTATTAGAAATTAATTATAATGTAAGATAGAACAAATACTTATGTTTTTATAGGAAATTTATAGATATTCATGATTACATATTACGTTATTAATAATAGGTGTGCTGATGTTATCATCTAGGAAAAAAAATTGTCGCTTTCTTATTCTTTCCCTGCATGTTTTCATCTCTGCAGTCTGTGCTTCTGGGTGATGTTTTCATGTTTTTGTAACAGTTTCCACACTCCTCCTTTATAAAACTGATTGCATTTAAGCCCTGCTGATTCCTACCCGATTATCTTATCTTAATATATTATTTTATTGTCATTCTTTGGAAAGAAAAACAATCAAACAAAATTCATGCAGCTGCACAGGTATTTAGCTCTCATTTGTACGGCTCTCAAGAGTTATCAATTTAAATTCAGTGATTTGCCATTGAAACACAGGCTTGAAATAACTTGAAATAGCTCCCATTACTAAATCATGCGATCATCCTGCTAGCACAAGGTTTAAACAGAACACTTATTTTGCTCCCTGGGATCATCTGTGACTTCTCCATTTAGTGGTCCCTTCATTTTTTATTATTCTTTTTGCTTCATGTCTAGTAAGTCACAAACCCCCAAATCTCTCTCCCACAGTGTTATGTACAGAACCAGTCTTCTCCTTCCCATCATGAGTGCTAGATGTGCACTATTGGATGGTGTCCCTACCCATGGCAGGAGGGTTGGAACTAGATGATCCTTAAGATCCCTTCCAACCCAAACTATTCTATGATTCTATGTGATGTTCAGAAGGCCTCCTTCTAGAGCAAGCAGGTCAAAGAGCAAGCAGTTTACCACCCTGATGTTTTCACATGAGGATGTGGCTGTCACCTCTGGACACAAACCAGTTACATATGAAGTAAAGAAAACGACTGAAAGTTGTTATTACTCCAAAAAATAAATTTGGGATTGAGAACTGTGTGAAGTATTGGTCTGTAGGTCTATATGAAGGTGGGAAACACATATTGTACCTAAATATTATATATGAATGCAATAGAGGAAATACACAGGTGTTCTATCGATTGCTCTGGTTTCCTCCATAAGGACTTTTTGTAGAGTAATGCTCTGTTTCATTTTATTTTCCTTAGAAGACAAACATGCCAGTGCACCTACACTTCTGTAAGAGGGACAAAAATGTCCAGTATGGTGGTACTCAGAAAATCCCTTATTCCCTCATCTTATTCGAGTCTCAGCTGTAAAAATAAATGGCAAAATCATGGCATGTACAAATGGGATGCTTGAAAGTATAGGGGTCAGAATCATGCCTACAGACTTGCCATAGTCTGATGTTCAGGCTAAATCCAGTTCTGCTGATCCCAATTTAGATTTTCCTTCACCAGGCTTTGGCTAGATCTGCTCAGGGATGTCCATTCACGGGATTGTATGAATACTTCCTTCACTGAGAACATTTAGGTTTTACTTTGGTTGAAGCAGCTTTGTAAAGTAGGCAAGCAGATTATCTTTTCATTATTATACTTATAACCAAACAAAACTGTCTTATGTCTTTAGAATGGAGAGATGCCAAAATTCTTTCTTTCTTCACGCAATGTTCAGCTGATTGTAGTGGGATTTGGTTTTGAATGTCCTGAAATTTTTTTATCATTATGTAATAACAAAAAAGTAATTTCTAAATTAGTTGGGTTTACTATGTGTGGTAGTGTCCTATTATAAATAGAGCCTGGGCTTTCATGACACCTCAATTATTTCTATGTGCAATGGATCCATTTATAAGAAATAACAGTTCTTTAAACTCATTCTGACTCTGAAAGTCAAGCTGGGTTCTTTCTGTATCACTCATGGTAAGTATGGTGCTTCTGACGACCAAATTAGGTCTTTTTTTAATGGCAGCAGTTGAAGGCATTCAATGCTCTCAGTAGGTTTGTACTGATACAGAAATTTATTTAACTTTTCTGAAGAGAATGCATATGAGTAAAATCCAATTGTCTCTTTCTTAGCTGTAGTGAATTCTGCAGTACCATCAGAAATGAAGGCATAAAATTTTTTCTCCAGCAAAGCCTATAGATTTAATTGTGAATGCAGACAATACGCAGATTATTGACCAAATACATACTGATACAGATGGTTTCCTGAGCAAAGCTATATACTAAATCTGTGAGAGCCTCACAAACCATACATTATCCTTGAATATGTCAAATGGAGAACAAACACTTTATTTTGGTTACAGTAGCCCCACTTTATTAAAGTTTGTCAACAGAATTTTCTTACACTTCTGCCTATTTCTTAAGCATTGCCTCTGAGGTTACAGCTTTTGATACATAAAGACAAAATCTGTGATATGCTAAAAACTATTTGGGAAATTTTGGAATCATGGGAGAATTCAGTAACTTGAAACTTATCAACAGTAAAAATTTCTAGCTGTACTTTTAACAAAGCTGCAAAAAATTCTATTGATAACTTAACTGAAACCAGTTAAACTCCTAAGGTTTTAGTCCACAGTAAATAGAGATGATTTTGCTGTAGAGGAGGTATTAGGATAGAAATATGAACAGATACTGAAAAAAAAAATTGCACAAGAATCTTCAGTAAGCATGTCTGCTAATGCCATGTTTTCAGACTCTTTACCTCAGAAAACCCCAGGATTTTAGTTTATGTTTATTTAACTACAGCAGTTATTTTGAAAACAGAGCTTCAAATTTTGCTAAAGCCTTATGAAATATGAATCTCATTTCTCCCCATTCTTTCAGCCCATGCAGATAGACATAAAGAGATGCCACTGTCAGGCTGTAACGGGGATATAGTCTACATATTACAAGAGAGCTATATGGCAAAATCCTTCAAAAGAGGCGTTTTCATTAGCAAAACTTGAGGATGCAGTCCCATCCTCCCAAGCCCTCCCACCTCAGTTTTAATCTGAAATCTCTGCTTCAAGGGAAATTGTTGTTCAGGATATTCCCTTCTACTACAGACAAGGCAGTTCTGTATTCTTCTACACCAAATACAGAGGATACAAAACTAAAAAAAAAAAAGCTGTAATGTTTCTTTGTAAATGTAGCCTACATTAAAAATGTTTCTGGACAAACAGCAGCAGCAAGGTAAGAACAACTATCTCCCTTGGCCCCTTTTCTTAGTTGATGGCTGAACTTCAAATCTGCTACTGGACTATTTAAAATACTAATATGATTAGTAACAGGGAATTACTTTTGTACACCAAACTACACAAGGAAATTAAATAAAAAAAAACCCTATGCTAATGCACTGTAAAGGTTGCAGTTACAAATCACAGATCTGTTCATGGATATTTCATGAGCAGAAAAAAGGCTAAATTTGTCAGATAAATTATTCATTGTGAATTATTTGCTCAGCTCTATACTTTGCATGCACACTGTATTGATAAATTTAACAGGGATTCTGGTGGTACCTTGGAAAGCAGCTCAGTGCATATTCTGCATATTCTGCTGCAGTTTCCAATTTGTCTCACCGTATGTGTTCTGCGGATGAAATCCAGCCCTCCCACACAATAGCTGGTTACTGAGGCTTTCCATGGTGTTATGAAATCCACCCCCTGCTCTCCTCTCTAAAGCAGGCTGGACTAGCAGCCACAGCCGCCCTCCCTCCCCTGTGGAGGGTGTGAAAGCACCCAGTCTGGGCAAAGAAAGGGGCACTGGGGAGTCTGTGACAAGGCATGAGGCCAAACTTACTGCTGGGACTTGTTTGCAGCACTGGAAGACAGCTACGCAGGGCAGTGGGAGCAGAACGGAGGTGTGCAAGGTCAGCCTGGCTGGCTACACTCCACACGCCACAGCCTCCCCAAAAGGTGTGCAAACACCTTGCTTGGCAGCAAAGCACCCCCCAACTACTGCTTGTTTAAGCTCATGCCAACCTTGGTCTTCAGTGTATTTTATGAAAAAAAGACACTGTTAAGTCCTCTTGATTCTGATGAAGCTAGATGAGAGATTTGATGTTAAGATGGCAGAGAAAACAGGGAAAACCAGCACAGCACGACAGAGCCTCTCCTTGACTGAATGACTCAGGAGAGAGGAGGAAAATATTTTTGAACAAAAATTCCAACATGAGCATTAAATGACAAACAAACCAATCAACCTATCCGTTTCTGTCACACACCAGGTCAAATCTCTTAAATACCTTAAGAGAAAACAAGTAGAACAGCATCAGTAGTGGAGGTGAAAACTAAAAAATGCTATAAAATTTAATTGTACAGAATTGGAAAAAGCAGAATTTTTAATGAAGGGCAGATAGCACTTTTAGGGCTAGCTAAATACTTTTTGGTTTAGCAGGGATGCAAAGCCAAAGGGGGAGACGATTTGGCAGCATACTGACAGCATACCTTTATCCATTCCGCTAGTTAAGTTCTAGCAGAAGTAACTTAAACAGGACTACAGTTTAACACACTAAGGCTTACACAGAAGGTATTATTTTCTCTTTGACAGGGTCCAGTGCTACTTTTACACTGTTTGACAGAGAGCCGCTGTTAGGCCTCGGGGAAGGAATAGCGTTTCTTTAAGTAGGGCTTGCCTAACAGCAGATTCCTCTCTTCTGCCACTTCAGCCACCTTCTCTGATGTAGAAAACACCTGGCTCTCCTCTTTGTTTAAAAAATACATGTTGTTAACTATCTCTCTGGTAATTCACCTAACAAACCCTGCCTCATTTGTGTGGGATGCCTAACTCTGACACCAGCTGCTCTGTTTGTTAGTCCCTTCCTCCCCACTCCAGCGCCCAGCCTCCCTGCCTCCTCAATCACATGTGTTGTTTCTCATTTAAATGAACAGTTGGATTCTTTTATTTCTTACAAGTGCTGGATTCGCCTTATCGCCCTCATTCCTTTGGGGGTTGCCAATTGGTTTTATCCACGGATGTATCATTTCTCATGCTTCCCTTTTTTCTTACAAAGAGAAAGAACCACTTCGTCAACAAGCCTCTCTGGAGTGGAAGATTAAAAACCTAGACATCACCTACCTTGCAGCGCTACTCCCAACTGGGTTGTGTAAAACTCAATTAAACTTGTCCCCATTGAATACTGCATTACAGTACATTAAACAGAAAATTCTTCAAGCGTGATGACAAAGCTTGAAACCTTGCCTCAAAGCTGTTCCTTGTAGCTTTCTTTAACATTTCAGTCTTTATGGTGCAAGTCTCCCGTTGACACAACTTTAGTCCAGCTATGAAAAATCACAGAGCCCCACAGGGATTAAAAGAGAAAGAGGAGGAGGGTAAAAAAAAAAAGAAGAAAACCCTGTCAAAGCTGGTCTTGGCACTTTCCTTAGTGCATCTATTGAAACTATATCACCAGCAGACTAGAACCTGAGAAGTATTAGAGAGACCTATGAACAATGTGACAATTTAAAATAACATTATGCTCACTCTGTTCAGTTGCTTTTATGCATTTTCTTTTCTCCAAGAGAAGCAGGTATTCACAATCTCCCTCAATTAAAATTTACATAATGCCCTAAGATTGGACCAAAATTTGAATTAAAGAGGGGTACAATTCTAAAAAAAAAAAAATAAATTTCAAGCCAAGAATTACAGTCTTCTCCCAAACCCAGATGCCAGTGCTTTCTGAGGAGGCATGAATTAACATTCAAATACAGAGCTGTACCTCACTGTGATGTAAATTAAATACCCAAAACTTGCTGCTAGTATTTTGAGTATTAGTTTCTCCTCTTTATGAGACATGGATCACAAGTTTACCTTGAATTTGAGTCTACCTGAGCTCACAGTACCTCTCCAATTAACAACTGGAAAGATTTCAAATTCTAAGCAACTCAGAGTGAGTTGTCCCTGGGATAAGTAAATATTTTCTATTAAATATCGCAAAGGATGAGTTATTTACGAAAAAAAAAAAAAAAAGACCAAAAAAAAAGGAGGGTTTCAAATACATTCAGAAAAAAACTCCCACTTTTCTTACATAACCCTAATGAGATATAGCTGTGTTATATGTCAGCACCTCCAAGTGTATACAAGACTTATCAAAAGACTGAGTAGTTACATTCCAATAATCCATCAATATACTTCCAAATAATCCTTTATTTTCTTGACTCTTTACAGTGATAGATGTAAAGACACACACTGAGCATCCAAATCCTTCCTAAATAATGTTTGAAATGCCTGCTTCTTACCTCCTGCCTTAAAAACATGCATACTGCTACTGCACATGTTACAAAGCATTTTATAACACTTCCACTTAAGAAAAATCTTCCTGCATTTAAGCCACAAATTCCATAAATCATGCACTGTTTTTCTTCTCACACATGAAAAGCACTGTATAATTCTTTCTCTTTCTTGTGTATTATTAGTTCAGTTTGCATGAAATATTCTGAGTAGGTAATATAAAAAGATTTTGAAGATGCCATATGATATGCATGCTATTGCTCTACAAAGCTTATTTATCCGTCCAGCTATGTCTAGTTAAGTGCAAAATTATCACGCACAGACCACACTGTATAAGCTCTGAAAAAGAAGGAATGATGCATCCCATTTTCAAAAGGGAGCAATGGTGAATGTAATTAAGCAACCCACATATTATCACAATGTTGGGACTCAATTACTTCCATCAGTTTCTTTTCATCTCCTCAACTCTACATAAAGTCCTCTGGTGTTTTAATTTGCCAAAAAGCCCTTCTGGTAATATGACCTATGATGAAGGGATGACAGGGGACTTCTAAGTCCCTGCTGCTGACTTACCCTGTCTAGTGACAGGATTTTTCCATCTCCAGAAGGCAGAGTTCAGGATCTTTGGGTCTTTACAATTATGGTATGTCATATATGCTAGAAAGGACTACTCAGACTTGATTGAACATTTTTTGGACATTTCCTCTATGCACCTGAATTTCTGCAGAGTAGGAAAATGAGCAAAGAAATGACAGCAATGAAGGAGGGAAATTATGGGATGGCTCTTTACTCCACTACATCAGTTTTGTACTAGTAGATGCCAATGAAGATAGCTGGCTGTGGTGAAAAAAAACAACCAAGAAACAAGACAATGAACCAACCAAATGCTATATACTGGAAATATTTTAAGTATACCAAAACATTAATACATCTGTTCCCTGTGTTACAGATACACTAATTATCTAATTAAAGTCTAATGGTTAATTGCAATGGAAAAAGTCTATTTTCCATATAAATGACAGTTATGGCAGGATAAAGCAAAATAACACAGTAACCTGAGAAGAATACTGAGTTTAAAACTCAAAGTTTTCTCTAACAATATCAAAGAAAAGTAAGTTTGTTTTCTAAGCAAAAGGAATTGTTTTTCCTGTTTTTTTTTTTTTTTGTGTGCTCCATTTACAGTATTAAAATGGTCGCAGTAGTATTTCTTTTCACTCCAAAACTCCTTAGCTTAACAAATATTAATCCATTTTCATCAGAGATGACATATGAAAATTAATAATTGGAAAATGAACAGTGTACTTCTGTTATTGTGCTTAACTCGGCATATGTACCTACTAGCTAGTTTTGTGGGGCTACAGCGAATGAATTCATTGCAGTATGAATCACAAGCAACCTTTTACCAGGATCTGACAAGTTGTTACTATGTAAAAGTGAGCAGTTCAACAAATCAGGTGTTTGACTGGCAGCATACAGCTAAAATCTGAGCAGGCCATTTCCAAACCACAGAACTGGATTCAGATTTGCTGTTTAAAACTGCAGGCTGTTTCTCTTTCCCCAGTAGCCAAAGTTATTAGTAATAGTGGCTGGAGTCTGCCAATTACAAATCCAAATTGACCCAGAACTTTTCCCCAGACAGGAAGAAGGTAAAGAAACTAAGTAAAAAATAAAGAATGCTGCTGGATAGTAATGGTAGACTGTCAGGCTAATGTGCTCAAAGGAAACATCAGCTGATCAGCTCCTATTGATTCCTCTGTAACACCAACGTCTCAGAGACAACACAAGGGACATGATACAGCTGTACAAGACTGACACAGAAACATGAGCCCCAAACTTCAGAATTTCCTTCAATATCTTCAGCTTAAGGACCATCTCTTACCTCTCCCATGTACCACTTTCACAGCTGAAAAGAATACCATTTCAAGAAAATGCTCTTGTTAAGGAAAGTACTTCTCAATGGGTGCTTCTGGAGATTTCTCTGACTCAGGAACTAATTTTTCTCTGTACAATTAGACATTTGAGTATTTAACTATTCACACATTTAGACTTCGCAATATTTAGCAGCACACATTTAGACTTCGCAATATTTAGCAGCACACAACAAAAATCCAGGCCCTAACACTAGGACCATGCTTCATTTCGCTGAATATGTACATATGTTCTTAAAGAGAAGGAGGTCATATATCAGCTCATCACTTTTTCGGAAACTTCTAGCTGAATATATTAAAGTTTTTTTTTAGGTGTAATTGATCTGAAATTAATTTTTACTGCTTACCATCATTTAGAAGCATTTTGCTAAAGGAGAGGAATGCTGTTTCGGAAATAACAATTTTTATGATGCTGTGGATTGGTTTTTAAATGTCAAAAAATTCAAGTTATTCAATATCCAAAGTTAATCCATGTGTTATGTCTTTGTTTATAAAGTTAAGATCAAACCAAGAAAACAAAGAATGCAGAATGTGGTCCCTTTTACATATATTTCTGTAGGAAAAATAAAGAGAAAATAAATAACAAATTATAGGAAATGTATCAGAAAGACAGAGCAGTGCCACGCTTATATAAAGCTGATGATCATACTGTAGCAAACCAGAAATGGTCATGTTTCACACGTTATGGTGCAGTGGATGTAATTGAGAAACAGCTTGTGTGTACAAAATCAGCATTCTCTCCTTGACCCACTGCAAAGCTTATGACACTTAGAAATTTACATAGAAAGTACATGGAAAGAGAAAGAACTGTATCTAACGAGTTGATCTCAGATCTCCCAAGACAGTGTAAAGGGCCAAAAGTGGCTTCCATGAAAGCAACAAAACTAGTTTATTCTTTAAACCATTATTAAAATTTCAACTTTTTCCCTAACAGCTAGTTAAACCCAAATAAAGTGCATAATACTTTTCTTCAAGGGAACAGCTTTCTGGTCCAGATAGGACTTGTAGGATGGGGTTCTGAAAGAATAGCCAACACTTGTTTAGCCCTTATTAATTTCTCCTTCAGGAGGGAATGGAAGATAAAAGTCTTGAAGTCATACTTCAGGCTACACTTACACCAAAGCAAGCTATTGAAAAATATCATTGTTTGTGATTTTATACTTCATTTGCTCCAACAATAAATGCAATTTAATTGAACCTTAATCATAAAACTGACTTAGTCTTAGCAATGTCAGTCTTATTTTAAATTTTCATTTAATTGTAACTTGGAAATGCATTTAAACCTCACATAATTTAAATCCACGAAAATGCATGTGTAGCCACCATAAAAGTGAGCCTGTTCACATTTTAAAAGAACAGTTTATTAATAGAAGGTGCAGTGATCACTTGATGCCCCCCCTCTCATTTCCTACTGTAAACCAGTTCCTTTTCATCTCATACTTCGACTTCAATAGCCCATCTTATAATGTCAGCAAACATTTTGTCTGGCCAAGGATATCGTTGTCTCCTCTATGTCTCAGATACTTCCATTACTAAGTATCTGAACATGTATTTCAGCTAACAGATCAACCACAATACTTTGTGAGTTAAAGGTTAGGTCATATCGATCAATTCCTGTTAACCCACTGATCCTTGGTTTTCTCAAAAATGTCTTTGATTTGTTCAGATTTTGAATAAAATTTGTACTGTCTTTATTGTTCAATATGCCTCTACCACATTATTTTTATATATTCAGTTGTAAAAGCAAACTTTTAATTTGCGTGTGTTTCTACATCATCACTGTTAAAACCAAGATTCCCCAAAATAATGTTATAGAGCCCACTATGCATTATCTGACTGTGCACTTCTGGTTTTAAAATAAGAAATCACAATGGTTACTAAATACATTTGATTAAGTACGACTACATCTCTCTTCTAGTGTTTCTAATACAATCTAACTTTTAAATATACTTCTAACACTGGTTTGCACTCCCTAAGATACATATTTTTCCCTGTGTCATCTTCTACTTCCACCACTTTATTACAAAGCTAGCATTCTCCTGTAATTTATAAAGCTAATACTAGCACTCTTCTCAAGGTTAGCTAGGACTTACTCAATCTTCTAAATTCTTTCCAAATCATATTTCCTCCTAGTGATTAACCTGTAATAGCATAATTGTTCAGAATAGCTGGAGTTGCCTACGCAGAAGAATATCTTGCAACTGTAGGAAAAGATTTCAGAACCTTCTGTGGCTTGAGTGAAGCACCAGAAGCTTGAGTTATTTTTTTAATAGATCTATATCTATACCTACATCTATATCTGTAGCTATATCTATGCATGTATATATGCATGGATGCATGCATTTATGCCTGTATACTATGATACTATCATAGGAAATTATCTTACAGGCAATTTCTGCTCCAGCAGCAAAACTTGGTTCTGCATGTCACTGAACAATTCAGTCATGTGCGCCACCACTCAGTTACTGAACATCTCTACTAAATCTGCTTAACATCGCAACTAGCTTCAGATACCACAACTCAGGCACACAAGCACAGATTTCTGTTTTTGGGGATCATATTGCCCCACATGCCCTGATGAATGAAACTGAAACAGCTTTTCTTATTTTTTTTCTCTTTTTGTAATAACAGATGAAATTATGGTTTAAGAGAGCTGCTAACTTCTCTCCATGCCTGCAGTAAAAGGGGTTCATTCCGTAGATATTAAACACATTGAAGCAGGTTGCAACTTCTTCATGCTTTCTTTAGTTCACTTCAGAGAAGACTAAAACAGTGGGAGGGCCGAGGGATGCCCCAGCACTTGTGAAGCTGTGGGCAGTGGAAGCGTCCTGCTTCACTGGCAAGTGGAATGTAATGAGGAACTCCTGCATTTAGCATCATGCTAGGGTTCCTTCCCTAACCTTTACTCTCCTTCCTCCCAGTTTCACTAGACTTACTGAACTGTGACAGAACTGTCAACCTCCACTGAGAAGAAATGGCTTGGGGGGACCTTATTGCTCTCTACAACGTCCTGAAAGGAGGTTGATGTGGGATGCGGTTTGGTCAACAAGAGGTAATGGCCTCAAGCTGTGCTAGGGGAGGTTTAGGTTGGATATCAGGAAAAATTTCTTCACAGAGAGGGTGATCAGGCATTGGAACAGGCTGTTCAGTGAAGTGGTGGAATCACTATCCCTGTAAGCATTCAAAAACCGTGTAGATGAGGCCATCCGTGATATGCTTTAGTGGTGGTCTTGGCAGCCCTGAGGTAATGGTTGGACTCAATGATCTTAACAGTCTTTTCCAACCTAGTTGATTCTATGACTCTATGATTCTATGAGGTGTCCCATATACTAGGGTGCAATTGCCAATGAACTAGGAAAAATCAAAGTGGTGTGCAGTGCTGGCTTCAGCACCACTGTGCCCTGCTGTGAAGGCCTGCTCCTTGTGGCCTCTGTCTACAGTAAGGAGCAGTCCTGGAATGCCATGGGAGGAAAGAAATGCTGACACTGATCATTGGATCAGAGAGTACACAGACTGATCCCCAGGATCAACAGAGAGCTGAGGATTCAGCCACACATGATCTCTGGCTACAGATCTTGAGTAAGTTTGCCTGGAAGACAATGGAGGGAGATGTATGTATGGATGTTACTGAGGGTTACATCTTGATCCAAATTTCTACTTAAGGAAATCGACACACCAGAAGAACTTTTTCAATTTCTTTCAGCTCTGAATATATTTTCCTGAGCATAAAAAAAAATTTCAGTGGCCTTGGTACTGCAACTGGAGCTATCCATTCTTTTAACATACACGTCGTTTTCATACTTTCCTAATGACACGAAGTCTCTCTAAGCTCTTAAATTAACAATGATAACAAAAGCAGACTGATTTCAAAAGTGACACAAATTCCAAGTATTGTCAACATATAAATTAGGCAGGATCCAAAAGGTGGCCCTGGCATTTGAGAAGAGAGAACTGCTGGCTGTACCATTGCCTAAATAAGCAAGCATAGCTATCACCTGCTGGAGTCTCCAGAGTAAAAAGATTAGGAGCTTAGGGACCTAATAATAAATGAAAGGCTTGCAGGTCAATTAAGTGGCCAAGAGACACTTGAATTCCACCCGTTGTGCTACAATAACAGCATTACTTGTAAGCAGCTAGAGACAAAACACATCCAACACAATCTTGTGTTCTAGGCAGTCAGTCCACTTGGACATCATGGCTGCACACCACACAGGTTTTCCTGGGAGCTTGGCACCTTGTATGCTATGAAAAAATCTTCCCTGAATTTTTACCATCAACTTAATCCATTTAGAAGTAAGGGACACAGAAATCTCAGACCACACTGTCAGTTATACACAGAAACACCCTGAGTGGGGGAATAATGCATTCCTAGATCTTTTTAACTTTTGCCTTTATATGGCACACCCTTGGTTTGTCTTGTATCGCAAATCACACAAAGTAGCAGTATTTGACAGGAATCACTACAGAACATTCTGCAGATGAATCCAGACCTGTTTCCTCACAGACAGACATTTTATAGTCTCTCTCTCTATATATATATATATTTGGAGCTGCCCAAAAAGAACAACCAAGGTCTGATTTTAGGCTTCTAGGTCATGGTTTCACCTTGACAACAGCTTTTTCATTTCAAGCAGTAACATTTGCCAGGATCCCTAAGGTGTTTTCATTTTTGTCAAAAAGTGTAGGAAAAAAAAATCCAACCCAACGGCATGAAAAAATGATAAATCTTAATTCACAAGCTGAAGGACTATCTCTGTGTCTCCAGCACAAAACTTCAAATCCAATCCAGGACCTGGATGTGTATTAGAAGGCTGCAGATTTAAACCTTGTCCACCATGATCAAACTGGATTTATGGAGCATCATAACTCTCCAGACACCATCCAGCAGCTTATTAATTTAATAGACTCCTGTCCATTCCATGATGTTCCTGCCCTGACAGTCTCTCAAGATAAGGTGAAAGCCTTTTGACAGGACAGAGTGCATATATATTTTCTTCTGTTTTCTTGTGGATGGGGTTGTCGACAACTTGAATTCGTGTGGCTCAGCAAATCTGGGGGCTTTTTTCTTCCCTCTTGCTTTGCAGGGAAGATGAGAGGTAATGCTACCATTAGCCACAGGGGTCATGAGGTTTATTGCAGTCCTCACTATTTATTTAGCATAATGGATGGAAAAAAAATATTTAATGAAAAAGAGAATAAAACGTGTTTAGCATCTATGTCATATCCTGAAAATAATGACAACATATTTCTTAAAACGCTTTCTAAATGACTGATTCTACTGTAACTGACTTAGAAAAATGAGGGACAAACACATACACTGAAAAAGAAATCTCTGCATGATATTTGCATTTATTTTTGCCAGTGGACTGAATGGTTGAAGTAGTATCTTTTCACATGGTCCCACTGTGAAGTACAGACTGGGCTTCTTTTCCATCCTGAACATGACCTCATAGGTGAGTAATAAATTCACTTTACAGCTTTCTATAGCTTCAGCCCAAAATATGTAATTCTGTGCAAATCATGTCAGTATTCAGCCTGTTTCCTTGCCTCCTCAAATGAAAAAGAATTCCAATTTCAAACTATGAAATAAACTATACAGTAAGTGACAAGAATACAAGAAAAAAAAGCCACAACAAAACAAACCAGTGAATATATGAGACCAACTTAAAATATCACTTGGCTGCTATGTAAATGAAATGCACTAATAATGAAGAAATCATTTTAATATTGAAAGTGGAAATACAGCAGTACTCCCACATTTCTTGTCATCTTTCCTTTATTACCTGCATGCTTAGCATTTAGAGGGCATGTAATAATTCCTTGTATGCTATTTTATCCATATTATACTAATTCTACTAGGATGCATGAAATAACCTTTTTCTTTAAGACAATGTACAAGGCCCTAACCTGTAAACTCCCTAAAGTAGATAATCCCCTACTGGATCTACTTGCAGAGGTGAAAAATAAAAATAAGGAAGAAGTACAGTCCTGCTTTGTGAGTTCTCTGAAGCTGAACTGTTTCCTAGTTAAGTCCACAATACTATGTCTGCCACTAGCCAGCAGTAAATATCACTAGTCATGGGGACAAAGTATTTTCTCCTTCTGTGGCCAGTGAGGAAAGTAGAAGGACTGATGTCAATTGTTTCATGTGCTACAGTGTCATTAGGTATCTCTTCTCAACTATCTCCCTGCAAAACCAAACGAGAATTGTGCCATCTACCTGCTTTCCAATCATGTCTTTATGTCTCTATCCATGACACTTCCAATGACCATGAAGGTATAGTGCCCTTGTAGAGATATTTTTATGTAAGCATTATACACGTAATCATGCTTCTCTTGAGAAATATTTCGCAATTTTTCCAGTGTTGTGGAAAACAACATGTAAAAGAAGCTCAGATTTTTTGTCAGTGGATACAAAGCAAGAACAAAACCCTATAGCACCACCAAAGGCTTCAGCACATTGGCTAACAGAGGTACGCAGAGGGACAGCAGATACTGCAGTTTTCTGATTGTCTACGTGGAACAGACTAAGTAAATTCACTCAATTTGCTTTTAATTACACGTGGAATGAAGACCCTCGCAGTCTAAAATACATGCTGCAAGCTAACCTTTGGCCTATTAAACAACTTGTTCTCTGACCAAAAACAAAGTACACTCATATTCTAATGCCGTAGTGTTTAAACTCCTTATGAAGTTTGACCTGTGTCTCATCAGGGTCTCTGATGCTCTATGTCTGAGGAGCAATGTACCATTACATTGCCTGAAGTTGCAGGAAAAAGAAGTATTTGCCAGCTGAAAACTCATTTGCGGAGGAAAACATGGCATCAAGGATCTCACACAACAATTAAGAAAAGTAATCCTCTGTCCCTAAAGAAAAATTTAAGAATCCTGTTGTTGTGACAACTGTCTTTTCCTGTATGTTAAAAAATAGACTGTTAATGTTAAACTAGCAAAATTGATTAAAAATTGCCCTTAGATCATACTAGTAATTTCATGTAAACCTTTTCCAGCATTTCTATCTTCAATGCATGGCACATACATCAGCTGAAAAACTCATCCTCCCAGTACCACTGAAGTAAGTAAACAGTCCTGTATTTACTGGGCCTTGCAGCCAGGGGAAGCCTGGGACAGCTGAGCACTGACCTCTGCTTCCAGTCCCAACTTGTGCTCTGCCCTCTCCTGTGTGCTGCCTCTCCTCCAGTTTCTAATTATAAATTAGCTACATGACACAGTTTCAGTTTGGGCAGCTGTCATTTTAACTAATATCATCCTCCTAAATCCACCCTATCAGGCTTGCTCTCTATTGTGATTGGAAAATTGACTTTTTGGGGCAGCTTTCAAAAGCAGCATCTGAGCAAGCACTCATCCCTTAGCTGTGAGAAGCAACACTCCCCCAAAACCTCCCTTCACTCCCCCCCCCTCCCCAGTTTTGTGTTCACCAAAAGAAAATGATAATTCTCAGATCTTACCCTTAGGCAACATCCTCCCTAGACAGGATTTTGTTATAGTTGCTCAGTGGGCACTGACTGCGATTTCACTTACGGAGGGACAAAAGCTTTTTATGGCACTTGATATCATGTGTCTGCACCACTGGGACAATTAACAGGACCATCCTGTAGAATTACTTACAAAGATGTCACGCACTGCCTATGGAACTGCGCTGGGGCAAGGGTGGTTTTTTTTCTCCTCCTGCATCTTCTCAGAAATAACGAAGGGCATAAACTACTCCGTGCGGCCAGGCAGAAGACGAAATAACATCAGTAAATCACTAATGGAAATGCACAACCAAACACCACCTCACGCAAAATGAGATGACAGACAGCTTGAGGAGCATGTGAGTGGCTGCCTGTGGCCAGCTCCTTTTCAGTAGCCGAACCCCACCCTGTCCTGACTCCCCATCCATCAGTACCCAGCTCTCTCCCTCCAAAGGGCAGCCTGCAAAGCAGCCGTTTGCTGATCCAGGGTTTGGAGAAGAAGACGGTGCCCCACAGCTGCCACCCTGGCTGGGCAGCGTGCTCAGTGGTACGTAAGGCAACCTAAGCTGCCCAGACACACGTGAAACATGTTGGTTTTCCTTCACAGAGTTATCCTGTGGTGCTCTGCAATCAATTACTGTTATACCACCATCATTAATAATTTTCTTAATGAAAATGATTCTGTTGATCTCCGTTGTATTTTAATTATCAGAGTTAAGCATAATTACACTGCAGCTCTGAGCTGGCATGTAGACTCCTTTAGGGCGCAATTTTGTTTTAACACACTGATAATGTAATTTTACATTGTGTCAGTTGTTTAGTTATTATCCAGTCGTACAATTCCGCTGTATTCCTGATAACAGATAATAACCTTAGCACCTCCTATATCCTGAAGTCATTTAAAAAGCAATATTGGAATTTCACAACTAGCTAACTTAATCGTCTTATGATTTTATAATTCCCACAGCTAAATATTTGTACAGACACCCTGTTTTAACAATGCCACTAAACATACGGTGTCCACACATTTCACATAAATAGCTTAAATAATACATGGAATAATGTCTGTTACATCAGCATGGTTTTCAGTCTGTGCAACTGTATTTTTCACACTGTTTCTATTCTAATCAGTTGTAATTCATTTCTTAAAATCCCTTCAAAGTCCCAGTGGAAGATTTGCAGTTAATACCTGGCCCTCTCCTAGCTTGTGGGGGGACTCTCACCTCTGGTCTTAAGAGATTCCTCAGGTCTGGTGCACAACTCAGGCCAGAATGCTTCTCAAGCACCCTACACTGTGATGAACATACAGTGCATGTATTAATACTTCCTACCAATGTATCTTGCTTGAATTACTGAAAGTCTGTGGGTTTGTGTTTTTTTTTTTTAAGAACGTATTTATAATTCTAAGTAAGCTACAATTCCTAAAATCTGTCCTCAAAATTTCAGTTACAGTTTCTAGGCCATCTCTTCTGTTACTGAATAGAATATTTTTGAAACATCAGAGAAGTTTGACATAAATATTAAAACAAAAAAACCCCATGTCTTTTAAATGTAATTACAGCTGTAAAAGACTCCTTTCAAAAAAACAGGACAATGGTACATGCCATGAGTAGCCAGCTTGTATCAGAGCTGGTAAAAAGGGTAGTAATGAACTGTTTTTCGCTTTTCTAATTTGTCCTATTATTGGGGAAATGTAGTTATAAAAAATACAGATAGAAAAATGTGATCCTAAACTAAATAGAATTAATTTCAAATACTGAATAGTTATTTCACAGCTATTCACTCTGAATGTACTCTGATGCATGACTTTAAATAACTGGTTTATAATCTAAAAATTTATATAGAAGATGAACTGTGATTCCACTGTAATAACTTAGCAATATAAACCTAGATATGCATATCATATATATACACGTATGTACACACACACTTTGTGTTTGCTTTCCAAGTGAAAATATGGTATGGAGAGTTTTAAGGCAAACAGAGAGTTAGCCGCCAGCTCAAATGTACTTTCAACAGGAACAATGTACCAGACTCCTCTCCCTGTGACTATTCCGTATGCAACACTTGGGGACTAAGGCACTCACAGCCTCTAGTGACCTGGAAGTCAGGATGACATTCCATGCTCTCCTGACAGATCTGGAGAAAATTCTGCTCTCACAGACATCACCATAATAAACTAAAAGGAAATATGGCATGTGCTTCTGAGTCAGCAACGGATCGACCAGCACCATCCATGTACTGCCGGCAAATTTTTAAACTTATTTTTCTCTTAGAAATGTGCCAATTTACTCCACTCATCTCATCTTGAGTATAGTATGGAAAACAGCTCCCAGGTGACCAAATTTGCTCCATGTACAATTCCACACATTTATTCAGCTAATTGCTTTCAGAAATAACAATGTACTGCTAAGCAAACTAACAAAATTATACACATGCAACTACCACATAACATCGAATTACAGCTAGATGCCAGCTGACACCGTTTCATTAGAAGTAATGGCACTATAGGAGATAGAAAGCTAACACAAATCAAGGCAATGCAATCTGGTATGATGAGATACAAATTGAAGGAAGAAGCATTATTCTATTTATTTATTTTTCCATCTTCTATTTGACATTGTTTTGTGATCCAAGCCAATTAATCTTTCTAGTACAAAAATCCCAGCAGAGCTCAAGGCAAGTGTAGGTGCTTAATGAATGACAGAACAGCCAACTCAAAGTACATAAAGATGAACAGAATGCGATGAAGGTAAAGCATACCTACAACTTATTTCCCACATTAGTTTAGTGAAGTAGCAGGGGTTTAACATGTATTTATAAATTAGGGCTCAAATTTACCCTCAACTTTAGTTACAATTTTCATCTGCAGTAGAGATAACATATTTCACCTTCAGCACTATATAACTATGTCACAATACCTTATTAACCAAGTACTAAAATAGCCAGCATCATCACTGAAATAAAATCCAGCTGTTTGAACAAAAAGACCAATGTTTTGGGCTATTCAGACTACACTAAAGTAAAGAAAGTTTTTAGTATTTGAAAAAAAAAATAAAAATCATGTTTCAATAGATTTAATCAGACAGTACTGAAACTGTCTAATGAATTAGTGTTTGTAAAGTACTTTGAAGATGAAAAGTCTTACTGGTAAATATGGGCTAAGTATTATTATAATTACACAAAGAATGAAATACTTGATAAGACAACGTCCTATGGGAATCTGCAGAAGCTATATTTTAGAGTGAAAGTAATTTCCCATTACATGAAAAAGTTGTTGCAGAAAAGTTTGCCTGTGAGTATTCAATATTATGAATAGCAAACTGCAGTTTTGGATTTATAGGAAAAGCTTCCCTATGTTACTCAGAGCATTTTGCTGCTTCTTTCACCTGGGCAGCAATCAGCAAGTTGCGAAGGAAGGGCAGCTGAACCCAGTTTAGATCTAAGTCCAGTTTCTAGTACTGTAGGTGTTTCAGGTTGCAGAATCAATGTGTTGGCATTCTGCAATTATAATAGAAAGAATTTATAAGACCCTGGTGCGCAACTCATTTTTAACATGCAAATTCCCTGTTTTCAGCGTTTCAACTTTCAAAGGCTTGTGGCAGTTTAAAAGCAATCCTCTTATAAGTGTATAAATTGCAATGATTATAGGAACAAGTTGTAATTGTTTCTAGTAAGTTTTTAGGAGTCTTTGATGTTATGATTACTGTTTTGTATGTTAATATATTGATATGGGTGCTTATTTGCCTGGATGCTTGTATGCTGAAATGGTCACTAGGTTGCCTCAGCAAACAAATCTTTGATCTCAGTAGGTCTGTTTGGTTGGAAAGAAAACCTAAAAGAAATTAAACAAGAACAGTGCATGCTCTGAAATATTCACAAAGTGCTGAGATTGATGATTGAAATACAAGGAAGGCAAGTCATGGTTTTGCAACCTAATCTTAGGGAGAATGCCAAAACTAGCCACACTAAATTAATTATTCCATACATTCAAGTGATGTTTCGGCTTGGTTTATTTGTTTGGGGTTCTTTTAACATACTGTAATGATACCACAACATCATTTACAAAGTTTTCACAGTGAGTGACCGAACAGCATGGTGCATAGTCCACAGCAACACTGATTCAACCCAATGCTCTTTGAGTTGGTTCAAGATGCAAGACAAAAGCTTTTGTATCTTGAACTGAAGTAGCTGTTAGATGTGGCAGATTAGACAAAGCATGTTTTGGGGGGTCTAGTAAGAACTCACACTGACTTGAGCAAATCTGACAATTCACATAAGACAGAAATAATATGCAATGCCACTAGCCAATACATTCCAGTAAAGCATCATCACATCATGACACTACACAGAGACTGGAATGTCAGAGGTGACAACTCTGAAATTCAGTTCAAGTTATTATCTGTTACCATGCTGACATAGAGTGTTACCATAGCCCAATCAAGTTTGTATTGTTCTTATAAAACCAGATTTCTTTTAGTAGTCTACAAGGTAATGTAACATGGAGAAATGCTATCCAGTATTCCCAATAAAATGTCAGAACAAATTCACCTTTTTAAAGTGTATAGATTTATTGATGCTTCCCCAAGAGGTACTAACTTTCATAGAGAAATGGATGGTATGCCTTATGTCAGCTGATGTCCTTCTGTGTTTATAAAGCATCCAGTACATATGGACACTGAGTGTGATCTTCATTCCATTAACAGAAAAAAAAAAAAAAAGTCAAAACCAGAACAGGGCAGGAAAATTGGAATGAAAAATGTTTGACTTTAATACTTCATTTTCCTAGTACACAACAGGTATATTTTTATCTCAGTACCTTACACAAGAAAGTAGAGAAAAAAGATCAGCTTGTGTTTACCTTTGCTGTACACAATGCAGTTGTTTTTGTTGTCTTCTACTCCTTGCCAAGTCACATCCAGCAACCACTTGGGGCCAGCAGTCAATACCATAGGGACTGAAGCCTTTGTCTTCTGTAGGAAAGATAACAAACAGATGCCATTTGCTTGCCTTGATTAAGAATTTGAATAATAATAGTAATTTTATTTGCTAACAACAAAATCTCTAAACCCATAAGTGAATGTCTTATTCTCCTGTCTCAGGATTTTTTTTAAGAAGACATAAGCAGTAAGCTTTCGTACTTTCATTGATTGAATGGTGAAACTATTACCAAGGATTTTTCCGAATGATATTGGATCAGATCTCCAAGATTAAGCATATCTCTGGTGGCTGAGAATTATAAAGGGAATGCAGATGGCTTTCACAGCAAAGAGCCAAGTGTTTAGAAGTGAACTTTAGACACATTGTACTTCATTATCAACGGGATCTCACTATTTCCTGAAACAGACAGGAAAGAATTTAAAGAATCAGTATCCATTTCAAAGATCTGTCCTGGGTAACATTTGTATTATCATAGGAAATTGTTGTGCATGGAAAAGGGAATTTTTCTTCTTCTGCTAAGTGATGATGTGTGATATTACTATGTCTGAAATAATAATACTGCTAATGATTCACTGCATTTTGTCTCCAGAAAGACTAACACAGAATTGATATTAATAAATTCAAAGGCACAGAAGTAAACTATGACATCCATAGCACATGAAAGGCATGCACGCAAGGAGACACAAGTGTAACAAAACCATCTCCTGTGTATGTATATTGCAGATGCTGTATCTGGAGAATTTGGTATTTGAGGAAATAAGGTAGAGGCTGCAAATTTATTAACACTTACCTCCTTTACTAATCAAATTGCAAAAACCCTGTGGGTAATCCTGAGGTTGTCAGTATGTGGCACTGAGATGCCAATAAGACCTCTATAATTCACAGTTCTTTTTCTCTATATCAAGCATGAAACCACGACAGAGTACAAAGTACAACAGTCACCATTGATTTTTAATATTTTTTTTTCTGGGATATAATTCTGCCCAAGACATTCCAACCTTTTCTAAGAGAATTTATATTTTTATATTCCACCAATAATTCTCTTGTTGGCTCTAGCTGGTTAAAAATTTTGACATACAAAAAATCATATATTTAAATGGACACTGCAGATGCACTGGCCATATATATTATCTGTGACTATTCTAGAAATGTAGTGAAGTATATTAAGAGTTACCACAGCACATATTGCATTCCCTAAATGGACACTAAATATTTATTGAAAATAAGATACTATTTTAAATATTTTAGTGATATAAGATTGTTAATCTTTTATAACACATATTAATAATTTGATACATCAATATATTAATAATGATGACCAAATAAGACATATTGAATATCACAGCTCTTCATATTTTCTTTTGACCTATTCATGCTTTAAAACTTTTAGCAAATATAGTATTTCTTGCTTAATTTGCATTTTATATTTTGCATTTTTCATATAATGCTTATGTGCAAGTCACACTCCTATATGCTGTCCATGACATTATTCATCTTCTAGAAGTGTTGGAAAAAACAGACATAAATGAGAAATTAAAT
Source organism: Ara ararauna (assembly GCA_028858755.1). NCBI lineage: Eukaryota > Metazoa > Chordata > Aves > Psittaciformes > Psittacidae > Ara > Ara ararauna. The sequence goes on from CM054377.1 coordinate 19,492,206, forward strand.
TAGTAAAAAGAACTGTAACAGCTAGCAACAATATACCTACATAGTGCAAAAATACTACAACCAGATACATGTAATGCCTCAATTCCTAGAACTGCTTTTTCTACAGGATGCTAAAGTGTGTTTGCTTATATGAAGTCTTATGAGGACCAATTCAACTGAATGCATTTGAAATATGAATTTAAATTCCAATTTCTAATTGGCCAGTAAACAAGTTATTTTATTTTTTCGTTATTTGGCTAAGTTCATATATAAATTATCAAGAAGCCTGATATTACCAAGTATGAAATCAGTGCAAAGTATTCACATATGGACTGCACAGAAAAAGATGTAAATAAATGAACTGAAAAAGATCTGCCAGAGATAAGATGAAAGTTAATCAAAATATTACCTCTATCATTTATTATAGAAAAGTCTGGACTTCAGTGACAGTTACACCAAACAGCGCGAATGCTGCTATGGAAACAAGGAAGAGTGGCGATTCTTCACACAGCTGAGAATCATACCCATATAAATACAAACTTTAGTCTGAATGTTAGTAACCATGACTTCACAGCAATAATGAAGAGGATGACAAGTATGTGTTCCTACCAAATACTGCATTTCTTCGACTGCCATTTCAGTCAAGTCTTTAGCATATTTTTTTGCTTATATGTACTCTCAGTTGCTGGTAGTCCCAAGTACGATTAAAAGACAGTGCAATATTATCCATATAGGGGACTTTTCCAAGTATACCATAAATGATTAAGACATTCAAACAAGTATTTGTTTTTTAAGTTGGAGGCCAAGTTAAAAAACAAAAGAAAACCAAAATTCTATCTTTAAAGTGCAGAAGGGATCATCTATTTAATTTTCACAGGACCTAATTCCCATTCCTGGTTTTATTCTTCCCAGATATCTGGCATCCCATCGTATCTCTCCCATCTGTAAAGGTATTATTTGCATTAAGGTGGTATCAAAAGGCCTCAAATAGCATCAGGATCTTGTGCTGGGCAATAGTTTGTTATCTACATAGACAGGATAAATAATATGTCCTGGGAAAGGATTATACTTAACCACATACTGCTGAGGAAGAAATGAGATGCTGAGATACCCTTTGACTTTCTCATGGAGATTAATTTTTCCTTTAGTAAGTAGTAGGCTTAGTCCCAGGCCACGGCCTGCTTCTTCTAGACAAGAGGCTGGTGCCTCGTCCCTTCCGAGGTGAAGCAGCAGCAGCAGGTAGACTGAGCGCCAGCAGTCAGGATGCGAGTCTGCTCTGCTGCCCCCCACTTACAGGGCTTTTTTGGAACTTAAAGTACTACACGGAGATCACTAAGTCAGCTTCCAGGTCAGCTTGGCAGTAAAATTTGTGAACAGTTCAGCAGCTGTGAGTGGTCTCTAGGCACCAGAGACAGGCTGGAGGAGGAACAGGGTGTTTTGTCTCACAGCTCTGCTAGCCCACAAGAGCTGGTTGACACCTCAAAAGGAATTTCCCATTCTCCCACAGCTCTGCTCCCAAGCTGCACAGACATGTAAATAAACTTCTTTTAATATGAAAGCAAAACTTCACAGGGCCCTGGCTGCTTATGAAGCTTGGCAGCTCCAATAAGGGGAGACAGGCAATGGCTTCTCTTTGAAGTACCTCACAGAGATATTGTGTGAGCTGTAAGACAAGTCAGGACCACCGCAGCAGTTCTTGGGGACTGGCATCCTGTGAGGGGCTCATGCATTCATAGGAGGTGTTCACCACTCACAAAGGCTTGCTCTTGTTGTGCCTTATTACATAGTAAGAATTGAAGCGAGCCTGCTGATTCAGAAAAGGCCATTTCCCTAAAATGGTTAAAATGAAAAGACCCCAGTCCAAGATAACAAGAAGCTATGGTTAAATCAGTCATGCCTTTATCACCTCAAGATTAGACTACTGCAATGCGCTATACCTGAGGCTACATTTTAAATCCATTTGAAAGCTGAAGCTGGTGCAGAATGCGGCAACCCGCTTGTAAAGCAGGATATTGTGCTTTGAGCGCATTACACCAGTGCTTTTTAATCTGCACTAAGTGTCTGTGAGATTTAAGGCACTGGTTATTGGTTAACCTGTGAAGCCTGGAACCTGTCTCTGAGATACCTGAGACCTGCCAGCTCATTCACCGCAACCATACCATAGATGAGATCCACTGAGAAATATGAAAAAGGGCTTTCTTGGCTTGACACAGAATGGGTGACATATCCTCCTTGACAGCTCTTTACCTTTGGGACACCATTCCACTTGAAGTAAAGTATGTTCATGATCTGATTCTCAGAGTGTGCTATGAAATCATCCTGTAATTCATAAGATGTATTTGTTGTACTTAGGTGCTCATTCTCAAAATGGTGGTGGTGGGTGTTAGCTACTTTATTCTATCTTTTTAACAGTGCTTTTAGGAACCTCTCTAGCTTAAGAAAGGTACCTTTACAAAAAAGCTTTCTTGACACAGAAGCAACAATATTAAAGCTGCATAAAAATTAAGACTTCAAAAACCAAACAAAATTTTATTTCTTCCTCCAAAAGAACTGCTACAAACTACTCAGAAGCTTACAAAATATTCTGCCTACTGCCTAAGTACAATCATAGGGATCTGCTAACACAGGTGTCCACAAGATGAGGCCACACAGCAGTAATCTCAATTTTGGAAATGAGGGCACATTACAGAACCACAATATTGCAATTTCTGCTAATGTCTTCATGCCACAACTAGACAAATTTGACAAGGACAAACAGGGTCAAAACTGTGATCTCTCAGGGAACAATTAGAATCAGCTAATGAGAATAAAAGAGGTCAGGCAGGCATTCACTTTTCACTAACCTTTGAAGCAACTGGACAAACAAGGGAGGTAACCCTCAGTGAATGTTTATATCCAGTCAAGAGGTTAATGGAGATAAAAATAGCCATCATAGCAGGCCAAAATAGTTTCACACTCTCGCTAAAAGGAATCAGTCCTGACAAGTAACATTAGATGGGCTCATCCCTTCAAAGATTTCTAACATATGATGTGTGTGGCCTGGCAAAAACCTGAGGAAACCCCCATGTAGAAGAGAAATATGGTATGAGCAAGTTGGTTTAAACCTATGAAATTCTCAAATGGCTGATTGCTGCTTGCTGTTTCCACGAAGTTCCAAGTGCCAGAGCAAGAAATAGGTACTGAGCTGATGTTCAGTAAGTTGCTGTGACATGACCATCCTGCCCCAGGAATGGTGTTACAAAAACATTATTTAAGGAGATGTACTGTTCATCGAAAAATCACTACATTTCTGTCTGTACCTTTTTTTTTTTTTTCCTCATCAATACAGGGCTCTATAATGTCAAAACTACTTCCTTAAAGTACTTTCAGCAAAACAGAGAAAACTTGATGGAGACTGAAGATATTCAAGGGTTTTTGATTCTAATTGTATTTTGGTTCCCAGAAATGGATTTTCATTGTAAATCTTCCAAAGAGCCTGAGTTCCCATGAAAGATACAGAAGATTACCAAAATGCCTTTGTGCCCTTGGAGAAAGTCCTCATGCCCCACTGTGCACTGTTACTTTATATAGCCAATTGAAAATAAGACTGTACTGGGAGAAGAGCTGTAACTATACCTCAGGTACCTTCAGATATGAGTCTCGGACAGTAAAACAGTTAATACACTGACAGAGGTTAATACTTTGAAATTCAATTTAAATTCAATTTGATCGTCACAGGGTTGGAGCATCTTCTGACATGCTGAAACTGTAGAACATCCCCTCACCAGAGGTTAAGTTCATCTTTGGTGATCACCATACTCAAGACAGCAAAAAAGCTTATCAAATCAGTTCCGTTAGGAAGGTCACCTGAGAGGTCTTTCTGGAGCGAGAAATAGTAGAGATTTGTGTAAGTCTCAAACTATCCCTAATTAATTAATAATTTTTTAAGATGTTTTTGAACAAGAAGAACAAGTCCACTTTATCACATCAAACTCATACTGACTGCCTCAATGTATTTCTTTATCATATAGCTGATTCTGAATCTATCAAACCCTAAGACAAGCCCACCCAAACAGCCCACTGGACATACACAGACCCTCATTTTGTTGTCAATTTGCGTTCAATCAATTGGATTGCCTCTCAATTTCTGTAGCTTCCTTGAAAACTCTAATCTTTTTCCAAGGATGATTGAGTCTTGGAAGAAAATTTATCTCAAGGACTTCTCTGGAAACCCTCCCAGTCAAGACCTGTGGCAGCGCTTCATAGTGCCATGGCTTTCTTTGCTAGACATGCAGAGGCAACTCCTCTCCACTCACGTGAGATTGGAGATGTCAGGAAGTTTTCAGTGCCGTGGTTTCATGCTGTATGATAAGCATCAACAAATAAAACAAAGTCACAAAGACACTGCAGTCTCCAGCTTACAAGCACCTACTCTGGAATTTTACAATTGTACCAAGATTTCAGTTTTCACAACCCTTGCTATGTCTAGCAGTGAGATCTTCACACCTAAACTGAACACAACAGAAAATTTGCAATCCTTAGTCCTTGTTCTTGAAAAAAAAAAATTGTTTGAAAAATGATACAAAGGTAATGCAGTTAATTTCACCTAAATCTGCAGACAGCCTCAGGTAACTGTTTTAGTTACTGTTTTACAACTTTATGGGATCCAGTGTTTCAGACAAGTGTTCAAGTATTATCCATCAGATGCCTGTCTTATGTCTTTATGAGAGAGTACAAGACCTGTTTGCCTGCACAGATGTAACCAGGCATGAACTGGAAGAAAGAAGATACACAGACAAATTTTTGCTTGTGATGGGCCATGATGGAGAAAAGAAAGAGAGGTCAGTGTTACTTCCCACTATCTTGAACAAGGTAGAAGGAAAAAAAGTCCTCATGTCTCTTCTGCCCAGGGTTCTGGATTCTTGTTATGTACTGCTAGTTGTAACATGGCAGTGCAGCACCTGTGGACTGGCTGCGTGTGAAAAAACTGGCTCATTCCTAGTCTACAATGCATTACATTTGGCTATTTATGCTGGAATTCAATTTATCAGACTAGTCTCTTCGGGGTACAAGTTTGTTTTCTGGTGATAGTAGAAGAAAAAGAATTTGAAGAGGCTGTGGTCAAACCAAAGACTTCAAGTGTTTCAAATACAAAAAAGGGTAAAAAAAAAAAATGTACACACAGATGGAATCCCAAAAGACAGCTGGGATTTCCTGCAACTGAGAAACCCTGCTGTTTACCCCAAGAGATCATCACTTGTCAAGCAACAAAATCGAACATACATTTCACCATATATCCACAAACCTAAAGCAGACCAAAGAAAACACTTAAAAAAAAAAATACACTGTAGGTCTGTTAATATTTTCCAACACTTGTCATGCCTTCAATATGATTCCAAATTTTTTACTAATACCAAATATGCCTGCTGACAAATGTCCCTAATGCTAATTAAATCTATGCTCAATGTTGAGATAGTTTCATGTTACCTAGGTAGAACGCATTTTTTTCAAATCTATAAAATAAACATAAATCAAATCTCACACCAACTTAGGTACAAAATAACAGCTGTCAAAAGCAACTTCAGCTTGCTCTATTTAATCCAGGGTACCCTTGGAACCCATCTTCAAATTCTTCCCCAGAACTAGGAAGTTTTAAAATAATCAATCCAGATTCTGGAGCACCTGGTCCTAGCTGAGAGTCCTGGGGATTCCTTTTGGCTGCTTGACATGGGGCCTGGAGAAGGTGACAATCAATGGATAGAAACAGGAATGGAAAAGCTGGAAACTGAACTTCTGAATGCCCAGTAAACTTCTGCTACCACTACCACCCAATGTTATTGAGCTTTATACTCCTGCCCTTCCCTCCCATAAAGTTTTTTCACCTGATTTCATTCTGCAGCTGCTCCTCCCCTGTCAGCCCACCTTTCTCCTTCTTCCATTTTGTGTATACCTGGCTATATCTAGACAACTTCTCCCTTCCCCAAAGAGCATGGGATGGACAGCAGTGTATTTTGCCATCACTCTCTTGAATTTTTTCATTGCATTACTCTTATTTCTTTCTGTCCTGTTTGTTTCATTCTTTGGGAAAGCAGTATCTGTGTATATATATGTACATGTATATGTACGTGTAAGTATATATGTAAGTTTATGCATATGTATATGTATATATCTATATTACACAAGGACCAGCACCAGGAAACCACATTCCTAGTCAATGCTGTAATTAGCATAACTATGATTAGGATAATCTGAAACAGGACAACACTATGTGGATCATCTCTGCTGTGGTATGTTGATACCTGTGGGTAGCATGTCCACTGTCATTGTGTCTTAGTGCTCAGGTATCTGCAACGGGTGTTGAACCTTTCCACTTTAACATGAAGTTGAATACTTTGGATAATACTATTTCAGAGATGATATGCACCTGTACCAATGAAATCACACACTATATAACTAATCTTTAGACAAGATATAATGCAATGCTGCTTACACACTTTCACACAGAACTATCAGTGCATTCTTCCTACTGGGTTAACCTCCCTGTTGTAAATTATTGTCTACTCTAAGAATTAGGTCTCCCTTTTCATGGAGACCATGCTGATATTTACCAGTAAATATTTTATGAATGCACTTGCTTGAATGTAAGTTGTTTCATTTTGTTGAACATTTTTAATGTTAAAGAGATGAATACTCTTGTCAGTGCGACAGCTGCAATTTCGTACACATGGAGTTTGCACTGGATAGGTTGAGGGACTAAACTCTGAGATTAAACATCAAGACCTGTTAATTCTTTGACACTTGCTCTCTTACTTTGTGAAATATCATTTGGGCCTGGAGTACTTAATGTGACAAGATATTCCAAACGATCGAGGGGACACAGAGTTTTTTCTAGAAGACATGAAGGCATTTATATTGCATATGGATAAATTCTGCCTGGTCCCACTGTCCAGCTATTTACAGTGACTGCTGTATCCACTGTTTAGTTATAGTATGGTAACGAATAATTTCTGGTTTGAATAATTTTGGATTTTTTTCTCAGTTGTACTTTTCTTACCCTGTAATGGATAACTTAAGCCATCATTTCCAGGAGTACAAATTTCATGTATTATATGTATTTATTTTTATAAGAAATCCATCAAAAATATAAAAAGAAAACAGGATATGCATAAAGCCTGCTATAAATGTCCACTGCACAGAACTACAGATTAGTTAGTGGTCATAGGTTCTGCTTATTATATATTATTATTACTTTGTCTGGAACAGCAAACACATGTTGTGTATATTACTTTAGAAAGGTAGATGAAAGGGGAATAAGAAAAAAAATCACATTTTAGTAGCAGTAAAAGACGGTGTTTTTTAATTTCAACCTTCTTTCCCCTCAACCAAAAAAGTAGAAAATAAAAAGTTCTCTGCATAAGCTCATCCAATATTGTAACTGTATAATCCAGTGCAGCTCTATTAGGATTATATTTCCAACAAATATTTTGTGACATTTATGAAACACATATTTAATAAAAAGATATTGTAGTCAAAGGTGTAGACATTATAGTGTAATTCTTTTGATGATGCATGAAACAATACTTGAACTTCAGTGACACACACACTGAATGCACACATAATATTACATATAAATTCCTACCTATTTGAAATAGAATCGGTGAATAAAAAAAATTAAAAATTTTCTGGGCTTTTCTTCACAATTTTCAAAGATTTTTATGCACGTTTTTATTAGATACTTTTATATATATCTTTACCAATAGGAAACTTGGTACTTTCAAGTGACAGTATAAATCCAATATATAGTCCTCTGCACAAGTTTTATATTTGTTAAGACAGCATAATCATTTGAGGTAGAAGTTTAATTCATGATTCAACAACCAGAAGTCTACATGTATGACTTTGATTAATTATTTTTAGTTCAGTTAAAACATCCTAGTTTATCTCATTTTAAGATTATCCTTGACATATTTAGAAATCCTAATGCAGATTTTATGGCCCACACCTATCCCTGATGGTGCTAATGGACTAGACGTAATGAATCATCCTAATTTGGATGAAAGGACCACACAACATCGTGGCAGTCTTTTAGAGAATTAAGGCTCAATTCTGCTCTTCCAGACTTATGAATGTGCTTTTGGGATTAGTCCACGTATCTGTACATCTGTTGAGTCTCAAGGGGCGTATACTCAGCTAAGTATTCTGACCTTCCAATGTACTGTATCAAATGTGCGGCTTTGGGATCTGAAAGGATTTGATTACAACTGTATTTTAACACTGATTTAATATATAATTATTTGGTAAAACCTAATTCCTCCTTACAGCTTCGCGTAGAAAATTCCATCACTATTAAGCAGACACTAGGATATTTTTCACCCAGTGAGTAAATGGAAGAAACTGAAACACCCACCCAGGATAATGTAAAATCAAGGACAATCTTCTTAGGATGGCTTTAAAATCAGCTCTTGTGTCCGTAAAAAACAAGTTAAATTATTTCCTGTGTGTTGCTGGTTGGTATGCTATTGCATTATGCATGATTCTTGACTGCTCGTGTAAAAATAAACCGGAACATGGTTCCATTAGTGATTTTCAATGTTATTCTATGCTTTTTTGTCTACAAGTAATGAGGAGAGGAATTAACTTTACATATATATAATGCTGATGGCGAAGTTTGTAAATAACTGTAATTTTTTGTTATTCTCTAGTCACAGTATAATTTATTTTTGCTAGTATATCAAAGATAGAATGTTGTAAAATTTCCTTTAGTTAGTTAAACTTTCAGAAAAAGACAGTGTTTTTACGTAAAAATTTTAAATGTTTTTATTCCACGGAAACCCACTTCCCAAATATGATCAGCGAAAAAAGAAACCCAAAATATTAAAATAGGCTTCACAAGAAAATTAGTTCTGTAGAAATTAACAAATGATTATGCAGTATTTTAGGGGTTTTAATTTTTCTTCAATGACATCAAATTTTTTCTAGATTTTTAAATAAGTAACAATGGTATTGAATAACTGATTAACATGGGAATTTCAGAGAAGATGCATTTCAAAATTCTGTGCTCTTTAATCAATATGATCCTCCAGAGATCTGAATTATGTATTAATGGTGCTTGCATTTCTTTATCAGAAGTCTTGGACCAAGAAGATGAACTGAGCAGAGCAGCACCTTTACCTAGCAAGCAGTTACTTTATTCCAGCTGAAGAATGTGTTACACATAATCAGGTCATTTTTTCTCCACTGCCTTAAAAGCGTAAGGATTTTTTTTTTTTTTTTTTTGCTATTCTCACATGAAAATGAAAATGAAGTTCCTAAAATGCCCAGTGGCAGATTAAAAGGATCCTCATTTTTTGTAGCTTGTATGACATAGTCGTGTAACGCAGCTCTCATTTAAATTGCTTCTGTGTCCTCATTATATGCAGCATGAGGAAGAACTGCAACTATGCAAGTTTCCATGAAAAAAAGAAGTTTTCAAAGAATGGGTGAAGGTCCTTCACTGGGACTGGAGATAAAGATGAAGAGTCCAGCAGCGGGACTGCTGAGGACGGGCCTCTGGTTCCAGTAAGACTCAACAAACAGCTCAGATCAAAATCTTAAGTGCAGGAAAACAGCCTGTAGCTTCAAGATTAGCTTTCTCACACTATTCCTGAGCTAAGCCAGTACAAACATCATCATGAATGCATAATTATGATTACGCACTACACTATGCATAATAGATCTTAAAATCTGGAAACAAAGAAGTAGTGTAGGAATGCTGTTTTCAGGGTTTTCATTTTGAATGCAATGAAGCTGTGTGTAAGGGTGAAAGACTTCCTCTGAGTAAAAACAGTTCCACAGAAATACATTTTACTTGGAAAATTAATTCAGATACTTATGAAACATTTACACATGAAAGAAGGGCTATAGGGGAGGCAGGGACCTAGTGCTATAACTTCAAAATAACAATGAATGAAGCCTAAACCCCTCCCATTTTAACTTATTTTAGGGAAATAAGTTAAATGATAGTCAAACTATTACTTGTAATAAGTAACAACAGACAAAGAAGCTGGCAGCCTGGCAAGTTTATTTAAAGGATCTTTTTCTCAGAAAGAAATAAATTGATTTTTTTTTTTAATTCTTTGCATCAAGAATTTGACTATGAATATCCATTATCCGTTTCTCGTACTGATGAATATACACAGGCTAAGTTTAAATGCTAGTATTGATATAAGAGTGTTGCAACTTGCTTAAAGTATGGATTAATTCACTTTGACGTGTAGAACTGAAACTGTGAAAATGATGACTGGAATAACTGAGTACATCTATGACTACAGAATATTGGCATCAAACTCTAGCCAGTAACTTGTCTACAGATTAAGAAACTTCAGGACAGCAGTGCTGCCACTCCATGCTCTCTAATAGGAGCCTTTGGGAGCTGTAAAGCCTCTGTTTGGGATCACAAATCCAGGGGGAGGTCCACAAGCAGAAGGTGGATGACCTTCAAAAGTAGGGAGCATCAAAAAGATCAAATTTGCGCCTAGGTCATAGGTGTCCTGTTATTTTTTATTTTATTTTTTTCTATCACATGAAATTCAGAGTTGTAGCAACAATCACACTGGGTAGCACCTCACTGTGGACTGAATCTAGGTGATCAGAAAACTCTTCTACTGTTCGCTCAGACCAGATCCACACATTTTTTTAATTCTGAAATCTAATTTTTCCTTGAAGGCCTTTACTGGTTCTAAGTAAATCAAATTGAATCCCTTCTGCTTCTAGTAAAATTTTCAAATCATTTTTCAGATACCTGAGGAAAAACAAAACAAACAAAAAAAAGGCACCACATTCCAAATGTTCCAAAAAAACTTCAATATCCCAATGAAGTCAGTAAAAGTGAAAGCAAGCCCCTCTTCAATGCATCTGTTATGGAGCCAAGAAAGCAACCTAACACCACAAACATCACTAGCAGTATGAAAAATCAAGAGCTCTAAAAGAGCAAAAGATTTAGGAATTGGCAGAATTAGAGAAGTCCTGGCTATTAAACTGCAGAAGTTAGCAAAACTTTGTACCAGAACTTCTCTTCCTCTTATCACAGAAACTGGCATTAGAATGCTACAGTACTCCAGCCACACTATCTGTTTCAAACAACTACCCCATATCACTTGGCACTAATTGGCAGCAGCTGTTCAAATCAGGCTTGAACTTGGCATCTCAACTGAGCAGGGTTTCTTCCTGCTCCCAGAAGATATGGGCCTCCAGGTGAGGTGTGAGGCCACTGCCAGCACGGGGCATCAGTCTGGATGGCAGCCGCCTGGCTTGAGGGTAGCTGCAGTATCTGCACACCCAGTACCCACTTCAGTGCTCACAAGCCTTCTCAGCTTTTAAGGGGAGGAAATGAATAATTGCCTGATTTTCACAAGCTCAGACCCCTTTTTCACATTGAAGAGAGGTGCCCATGACTGCAGAGCCCATGAGCCTCTGACAGCTCCTGCCAATCCCAGAGGGAACAGTTGGGTGATGAACATTCAAAAATCTGCCTCTTTGCTCCTCTCCTATGGACGTGACCTTTGATCAAACTTTCTTTTGCTAAGCTGTGGCTGGTGAGCAAGTGAACACCAGCTGTGACATCAAACAAAAGAAGCAACACTCGAATCCAGCCCTAGCTGCGGCATGGCTCTATGTTCCAAAGGGGAAAAGGGATCCTCAGGAGGAAGTGTTCTGCCACAGACAGTGCAGGTGACACCGGCCTGTGCTTCTTGAAAGTTCAAGTGAAACTTGATTTACAGCCACACCTTGAACAACAGGCGAGTGCTGGGATAGCAGAGAGGGATCTGGACAAAGAGTGATGGGAGGTGGGGGAAGGGGCAGTGGGCTCCCTTAGTATTATAAAAATGCATCTTATTCTGTTTTTAATCAACGAACCTTATCCAGCAATCAAGGCAGATGTATAATAAGCTGAGCTACTCTGTAAATCTAAACATTCCCCACAAATAGAAAAGATACAGCCTGAGCTCTCTGATTGTTACTACGGCAACTATCTAAAATGAAAATCTTGTTAACCCTTTGCATGCTGTAGCCACCCATGCATCAGTGTTAGCTGACTTCTGTGCATTTATCTCTCCTTTCTCCCCCTCAAGAAATTCATAATTGTATTGCTTCACAGTAGTTATGCTCCGGTTATCCTATTTGAGACTGAAAGAACTGCGATAGATGGTAGTTTTGTATGTACAGCCGAGTTGTGTGACTTGCTCACTACTGGGATTATAGTTCAAAAAACAACTAATAAAACAAAACAGAAAATCCCTCGATTACTCCACAAGGCCTGGGATTTTGATTAAAACCTTGACAGGAATGGAATGCTTCCTAGTAAATCACACTACTGCTTTTTCTTTTAGTTATGAAATGATTTGACAAATAGCATATTTGTCAGAGGAATTATTTCTCTACAGTGCGTTATAAACAGGCTACTTCTAAAATGCCTTTTAAAGCTTCTATTTCTCAAGTACTCCACCGAAAAGTGCCAGCGATTTTAACATAATAATATATTAACCACAGTGCTTTGAAAATTAATAGGCAGGTATTTGACTTGAAATAGAAAATTCAGACAAATGAGAAAACTGACTTTCTAATTTCTATGAGAGTAGCTGATGATTTTACAATCAAATTTATACTTCTGTCTACCTGAACATTAGGGACAGTTTCATTATAACATCTGTGTAGCAGTGTCATGACAAAGTGAAATTCTCTGCATTTGTAAAGTCTCCCACATTTCATTGCTGAAAACAATGGAAGCCACGGAAATCTTCTCATATTTAAAGCGAAGGAAGCATGACATGGCTCATGGACATCAATTTTATTGATTTTTTTTTTTTACTTTGTGCCTACCAGGTAATTAATAGAGACTCTTCAGTACTAGGCAGAATTAGACTGTACATGGCATTCCCAAGTATGCCATTTGAGACAATATGCACCATATCAATTGATTGTTACTAAAAGAGAATCACCCAACTGATATTCTACAGCATTCACTTCAGTCAATTCAACATAAAGTTAAAAGGTCATTATCATTACTTGGACATTTTTGCAGAACTGAGTAACATACATGTAACTTGAACAAATTAATAAATATGTGCTATTCTTAATTTCAGAAAGTTGAACCCATTAAAGTGAACAAGCTAGCTTTCTTTTTCCTTCTTAATAAACACCTATGTTTCAATAAAAGCTCACAGACCTCACCTGCACAGTAAACAAACTGAAGGACAGACTACTGGCACTGGGCAAAAAGCAAACCTCTGGCCTGATCCAAATTTTTTAAGATTAGTTTAATGACTCAATCTAACTTGACGTTTTGGATCATGATGAGTGAGGTGCACAACACATGTAAGGATAGTGCTGGAATACAAGTAAGCAAGAAAACGTTCACCAGAGAATGACTTCAGCTAGGTCTTTTGACTCAGGATATGCTCTATTTGTACTTTCCAACTCCTGAAATACATCACACTTTTTGTAACTAATTTGATATACAGGATTCAAAGTAACTTACTTTTTGCATTTTTTTCCAAATCTTTTTTTTTTTCCATAAAGTTAAATGGACTACATTTTCTAGAGTTAATTTCATATTTACAATACTATGATCACTAGATTCATCCTAGAGGCTTTCCAAACATCAAGCCTGTTTATCAGTGTTGGCTTATTTCCCAGGAATATGTCTGAAATAATCTAGAAATGTACTGGCTAGTCATTGTACTACACATATAAGCAATTCTTCAGTAACTCTAGAGACATACTACGATCCTAGTTTTCCATTATATTATTCAAGTAAGAATTTTTCTTTAAAAAAAACACATTACGACATTACTAATTTTTTTTTTTTGTGGGGGCTTTTTATTCCCCACATGCCCTCTCATTTCCATATTATCTTTAAATGATGTGTTTGCCTAACTGGTCTATTAACTGGCTGATTTGTAGTCTGAATAACTCTTAGAGGTAGATATGTATCCCAACTCTTTCAGCTATACTATAGATGTATATAAATATTGTGAAAGGAAAAGATTATTTGTATGTGATTTATTTGTCCAGGTCAATTACTTGTCTTCCTGGGGGAAACCAGGGTCAAATGTTGTCTTCCTTATAGAACCTTTAAAGACTTGGAGGAACCCCACCACATATTCACCAGAGAAGCCCACCCTTCTTCTGGGTATTTGTCCTCCTTGACAAGGCACAAAATGGGTCATGGGGCTTACAGCAGTTAACAGGGTTTCTAAAAAACGTTCAAAAAGAAGAGGCTATAACTACCTGCGCATAGGGTCTGTAATGGTAAGGCCATCCTTGGGGCAGATTCTGTTCTGGTACTATAAATTGCTCAGTAAACCTCAGGAATTCAGCACACAAGAATCTCATCATCTGACTGCAAATCTCCATTTTTAAAATCTTAATCTAAAATGCTTTCTAAAGTCTAACAAACAAAAACTTATAAATCCATAAGTAAGTGCCCAACTTTGAAATTATTATTTTGAAAATCAGCTAAACAAGTTTTATTTCTAACAGTAGCAATGTCTCAGATGACTGCCATATGTAATCACTTTGCAGTCTCTTACTGGTGTTTAACTCATGCCAGCAGAGAAGAATCATAAAAAACGGTGCACTACTGGAATCTGTGAATGGTTCAAAGAAAACTTCATGGACATATATTATTCAGTAACGAAAAAAAAAATAGTCTTTCCAATTTCAGTAATTTGAAAAGAATATATATTTTTGAAAAATATTACTTGATTTTGGGAAAAATACCCAAACACACTTTTTTCTTTAGATCAATAATGATAATAAAACACAGAATACAGCAAAATGTTCCAAATCCTGGTTGTGTTATGAACCCTTTAACTGTTTCCGTTAAACTCATTACTGGCTTAAAGTGTGCAAAATAGAATATTATATTTCATGCAAACGCCAGGTTCAAGAGTAACAGTTAACAAAGCAATCAAAGCTGTCCAGGCATATCTGTTCAGTTATGCAGGCTCATCTGTAGTTCCACAATAGACAAGCAAATAGACAATCGGTCATATTTTACTCTCAGCAACACAGACACTATTCCCATTGATGTCAAAAGGAATTGCACCTGTGCTTCAGATAACAAAATTTAACTCAATCTTTGCAGGTCATCCTTTCTTTGTAGTTTCCTCACTGTCAAAGATTTTATGATAGTAATTTCATTTTGAATTTAAAGAAAAAAAGAACAATTACTGTGATTCCCCCTACTCCCCTTTACATGTTAAGGCTGGCCCTTTCAAGTATTTATTCCACCACTACTTCATTTCAAAATACCAGAGGAATATAGTAAGACGTATAATACTCAGTAGGAACATCTGTGGGGTGAAGCTCAAAGATTACACGCTTTGGATCACATAGATGTTTACCTATAGGGGAAAAAAAAACCTAACAAAAAAACAAAACCATTTTTTATTCCATTGTACTTTATAAAAGATAACTTTATAGATGGGAAAGCCTCCCTTGATTTCTTTTACGCATACCATCTGCATTCATAGTACATACAAATAACATGACCAGAAAGTAAAGAATTCAATCCATTACATTTTTTTTTTCCTGAAAACTATTTCCAGCTAAAGGAATAGCAATCAGCTTAATCACCACATGGAAAACCACAAAGTGGACACAATACTGCTCTCCTGAAATCAGTGACTCACCATTGCTCATGTTTATAAATCTGTAACATTTCTGTGTAATATATTAACAGGCTGTGATTGGAGGCAAATGCACAGAACCAAGCCAGACACACCAACTACAATACTCAACAAATACACTAAAAGTTAGGATACTAAAACAATGACAGCTTTAGAAGCATAATACGGTATAATTAACTCGGGGAAGGATGCCAGTATCATATAAATATCATATAAATGCAGTGACACACAGTTCATTGTAGCAACCAGAATTTTATATATCTGTGCATCCCGGGAAGTGCATCCTTGAATGTTCCCCAGCATCTTGCTGCAAGTGGTCCAACCAGAAGGAGATCCTGGTAGCTACATTCATACACATTTTCCTGTAAGTTTGCTGCAGCTAAGAGGGACCATGTATTTAGAGATCAGGCTCAGAGACACTGAAGCATCATGTTTTCAACTGCACTGGAGGACATGAGCTTTGCAAAAAGCTTCACTGTTTCTCTTCCAGAGGAGCAGCATTTCTTTGCACCAATGTTTCAAAAAATAATGTCTTTCAACATCCCTTGAGTTAGAGATTTACATCCTTAGTTGAGGATGTAAAAACGTTGCTGAAAAGGCTGCTCAGGCAAAGTACTTGCTACCATTTTGTTTTCTGTACTCAGGGAACAGCAGGTTCTGTCCAAAGGACATGGGAAGGAGGGAACGAGCAGAGCCCATACTCCAAAATCTATTTAAAACCACCTATGATTTTTGGGTTTCCTACTATTTTAAACAATATTTGCTTTACCAGTGAACAACTGTCTGAAGAATCCCTGTTTTTATGCTCATGGTCAGTTAGGCTTTATCTTACATAAGGCACGAAGTTTTATTTTACTTCCCCAAGAGTTAGATTGTGTGAAGGAGGTATTAAAATTCCTTTTCCAATATCAGGTCTGAAAGAACTCAATCATATATATGTTACCTAAAACCAAACAAAAAATGGCATAAATTTGGCAGGAACAGATTTACTTGAATATTCAAATGACTTTTTGAAGAATTAATCCATTTAAAAATCAGTTGCAGGGATACACTGCCAATAGAAACGGCACTGAAAGAGAACTTGCTCTATACAAATAAAAACCACAGCAAGTGAGGGCATTACATGAGAAAAGCTCGAAAATCACTCTCTGAATCACTGTTTTACTTAGCCAAAACATTTCTAAGGGCCAAGATGCAGGATCTAGACTCATTTAATAAACTGTGGCCACGGTATTTATCATCATCAGCAGTTTTTCTATATTTCATTAGTTCTGAAAGACTTAATGCTTAATAGATTGAATAACTATAATTTATACTAGCCATTACTCAGTTTTTGAACTCTTTTTATATATGGATATTTTACCTTTTAGCATCCTTTAACTTATTTTTCATTATATTCTCTTCTACTTTGTGTTTCGCTAAGTGTTTTAGTGACAGGTAAGGAAAAAGGAGAAGCAAGGTATGTGAGTGGAGTCCTGAAATCTCCCTCTCTCTCGTTCTGAACATCGCTATTAAATTCAGAAATCATTCAACAGACATTAGCTAATCACCATTACTCTGAAGGATTATATTATACAACAAGAGATGCACCAACTTATATTAAGAAACATTTGACTTCAAACTACATGCTAAAAACAAGAATATACTATCTTAAATACTTGAGCAAAACTCAGTAAAAGATACAGTAGGCAAACATTGTAGTCAGCTCAGCAGTGATTACCAACTCATGCTCCAAATTCACTATAAAATGAAAATCAATATTTCCACAAGTTCCTGCAACATAAAAGATAACCTTCATTGATTTTTCTAGACTTAGGCCTCACTGATAAAATCTAATATAAATTTTCAACCACGAGGATTTGGATCAGAGCAGGGGTGATAAGTCCTGCACATCTCTTAAGAGGTGGAGAATTTTTTTTTTTAAAGTGCACGTTCATACTATTTATAATTTGCCCTGTGCAAGTGAAAGCCTTTTCCACCAGCGCTATCAGGAATCTCTTCTAATTTTTATTACTGTGAGGCTAAAGCCTGTTCCAGATAATTTGGAAATTTCAGGGGAATTGTGATAGGGCTGATGGTGCAGCCCTGGCTGACTTGAGAAAAGAGCTAACCCGTAATAGCCTCCATGGCCGTGCTGATTAAATGTTGCCATAGATGAAAGGCCTGCCATCGCCGCAATAAATTAACCAATCACACAAATCCCAAGTCAGTGCTAATCCTTCCTTGATACTCTGATCCTCTGATCAGCTCAAGGAGGTAAAGAAACTGGCTTGTGACGCTTGGTGCTCTAACCCCTGGATTTCATGTACACAACGAGCTAATGATATCTTGCTGACCAGTTCAATGGGATGAACTTCTCTCACAACCCTTAGGGAACACTGTGGCCTTCTTTAAAAAAACTGACAAGCACATGGCAGGTTTTGTGTTTTACTACAACACCGCGCAAAAACTAACCAGCACTTGTCAAACACAATGAGCACCAAACTGACGCATACTACAAAGCATGCTGTATTTTACAAGTGCAAATGATGGATTAACCAGGAACCGAGACACTAAACTAAGACTGACTATTCAAGTAATTGTGAGGAAGCTACCCAGCTTCGATAAGGAAGTTTGCTCAGAACTGTCGTTGTTTAAGCCCAGACGTAACTCAGAACCATGCAGCCGCTCTCTCTCTCCCCCTCTTCCTCCCCCCTGCTCCTGGAAGGATGGGGAGGAGAATCAAAAGAATGTAACTCCCACGGGTTGAGATAAGAACAGTCCAGTAACTAAAGGTATAACACAAACCACTACTGCTACCACCAATAATAATAATGATAAGGGAAAAAAAACCAAGGGAAGAGAATACAATTGCTCACCACCCGCCGACTGACACCCAGCCCGACCGAGCAGTGATCTAACTCTTCTGGGTAACTGCCCCTGGTTTATATAGTGGGCATGACGTGCTGTGGTATAGAATACCTCTTTGGCTAGTTTGGGTCAGGTGTCCTGTCTCTGCTTCCTCCCGGCTTCCCCTCCTCCCTGGCAGAGCATGAGACTCAGAAAGTCCTTGGTCAGAATAAACATCACTGAGCAGCAACTAAAAACATCAGTGTTATCAGCGCTGCTCCCAGGCTGAAAGTCAAAAACAGAGCACTGCACCAGCTACTAAAAAGGAGAAAAAATGACTGCTACTGCTGAACCAAGGGCATCCTATTAGCCCAATTTTTACCCTTACAATTTGGGGAGGGGGAGCAACAGGAAGGATGCATCCACATATCTGAGAGCGTAAGAGAGGAAGACAGACTCCCCTTACCTCTTACACACTCGCTGAATTGTACTGCCACAGTGTGATTATAATCAGATTTAGACATAGACTCATTTAATCAATTAACAGAAGGCCTGAACACATGCAGCATCTTCTCATTAATTATGTGAATGCTGCCTTTCCACTACACTTTGTGAAATTGAGTCTGTGCAGTCTGCATTAGTGTACTTCATAATTGGGGAAACTTTCTATTTTTTTTTTTTTTCAGTAATTGGTTGCTAAAAGTAAGAAAGCTCTGGGGTTTGCCTCTAGGGCTTCCACACATAAAGAGTTTTGAAAGTACTTCATTATCTCTCCTGGTCAGTCCTGTGAAATTAAAACTGTTTTTCCATTTTTCTTTGAGGAAGTGGTTTGAAAGTATGGTTCCTAGAAAATACGTGCGTATGTGCGGTGCATGTATGGGCATGTGTGTCTGTGCCCATGCAAACATACAAACATACATGTAAAATCACAGAACTCTGGCTTGTCCAAGAGACTGCCATCATAAAAGTCAATGCAAACATGAAACACACGGGATTTGACTGCTATCGATTAATTGTATTGAGGGATGATAGGTCTCCAGATCTAAGTGGATGCTCAACCTCTTTAAGAATGATTTATTTTTCCAATCTTACACAATCAAGATCAATCATACTTGAGTGATTTGCTATGTGGTTTGGGAAGGCTCCCAATTAGTCAGAATGGATACAATTTATAAAACCAAGTATGTAATTTGAAAGAGCCATAGCTACTAGAGAACCAAGTCACTACCCTTTATTGGCTATCTTTGCTTTATACATGTCTTTGTTCTCCCCTCTCTTGGGGGTGATATAGATGCCCATGAACACATGAGCTCTTCTGCTCCCACCGTGACTATGCCAGCTAACCTCTTCACACTGCTGGGCTCAGAACAGTTGGCCCAGGAGCAAGACTCATGGGAATTAATTAGTAAGAATATTACACAAACATAGCCCCTTCCCTGCAAGTCACTGTGGGCCAGCATTTCCCAGTAACATAACTATCTCTGGCAAAAACTGTTTTCCAAGAAGAGCAGATGTTACTGCAGTCCAGAAAGGTACTTACTTAAAGTACATTTCATTCAATAGAACCACAGGGGTTGGAAGAAATGGATCAGGACTCTTCTGTTAATTTTAATCCTTTTGATTTTACCTCTGATGCCTCATATTGGCTAATGTCTATCTACTTTAATGCTTCACTTATCCAAGTTAACTATATTGCACACTTAATATTTTAACTTTTACTGGCTATCAGAGCAATAGAGAAGATCATTCTTTATGATAAATCATTAATATAATATAATTTAAAAAATAATACCTTGTGGAAGTGGCTTTTGCATACATGGAGATTATCAGAGTTGACAGCCCATGTTACTGCTTAACCTAA
Organism: Ara ararauna; assembly: GCA_028858755.1. Lineage (NCBI taxonomy): Eukaryota > Metazoa > Chordata > Aves > Psittaciformes > Psittacidae > Ara > Ara ararauna. Next base: position 19,512,525 of record CM054377.1, read on the forward strand.
ATGATCTATAGTTAAATAATTTAATGAAGAAAAAAGCAAAGTTGATTATTTATATGAGTATTTATATTTTCTGAGGAAGGATAGAAGCTGCCTTATTCTTCAGAAAGACCCATACATGCTTTCAGTTTATATCACTTGCTTCATAACGTAAATGTTTTATATTCTTATAACAGCATTATGTTAAGAAAAGAGCCATTCCATCTTTGCTATTTAGGGGCTTCTCTTAGGCCAAATGTATCCCATGCCAACTAATGCAACAGCCTTGGACTTACTTGATCCTCACTTTCTCAATACCCTGGATTTCCTAAAACAACTCGCAACGTAACCTTTTATTTGAGCAAAGTTGCATCATATTTTTGCATAAAGATCTCCATTTCTGCCTGTAGAAGTGAAAATGGAAAAAAAATACACATGCATCGGTGATTGCCCATATGAAGCTTTGGGCCCACAGATGGAGTCCATGCTCTGAAAACTTCAGTCACTAGCTAACAAAAACTCTATTCCTGCTTTTCTGCAAATAGCATGGATAGACTAGATTACAGTATCTTTAGAGAAGCTAAAATAGCATTCAGAAGGGAGATTTATAGCGCTATATTCATCTTTTCTCACAGAATCATAAAACTCATAGTACAGCAGGCAGAGAATCCATTGCAGTCAAATCACTAAAGAAGGCAGTAGGAAAGAGAGCTTGCTCAATTTTACTGGGAACAGAGAAGGTGGACTTCGTCCAAAGATTGATTCTTTTGTATTTCTGCTGGAATTTTTCTCTGGCTGTTAAAAAAAAAAAAAAAAAAAGAATAATAAAGAAAAAAGAATACAGTCTTTGTATTTCAAATAATCTCTAACATATGCTGTCCTTTACTATTATTATGGAAACTGAAAAAATTAAAAGACCTATAGATTGCCTTAATGTACACATGAGTATATAAAAATAGACCTCACTATGTTCTTCTCTTCAGGTAGCAATTTCACTGACTGCATTGTCTCTTTTGTCTGAATAACGGTATCAAGCAAGTGGATGAATTTGTTGCAAGGAAAGCTGTCTACATTTCTATTTCCTCCATTTCCATTATGTCCCTGCTTTGAGAATTCTTCACATACTGGGTGCACAATGTTTTAAATTGTTGTTTCAAATGTGCTAATGTAAACTCCCATCACTGGCATCTGCAGAAACGGATGGGAAGCTCAGCCCCAGTGTCAGTGCTGTTTTAGGTGCAGTATGGTGTTATTTGAAGTCAATACTATGCTTGCAGTGACTTTACAAAGAAAGTGGGTCAATTAGGTAGCTGCATAACATAGCTAAACATGACTGCCTCTATCAGCAGAATTATCATTAAATAACAAGGGTAGGAATGCAAAAATACAAGTGTGCAAGAAGAACTGATTTAAAAGAAATAACTTGCACATTTCTGTGTGCAGGCTGAATGATCTTTTCACTCGAATTCTCTGACAAAGAACAAAGTAATAAAATTTTAAAGTTTTTACTACAATAATCTTGGTTCTTCTAGGGAATATTCAGTGAAATATGAGAGAGGTTTTAATACCTGGAAGCACAGCTGTATTATGGTGAGGTCAATTTAGGAGCACTATTGAGACTCTAGGCCATAATGACTCCATATGGAGCCGGACAGTAGCTAAGGTAATAAACTTTCACAGTGTGATTTCTTTGCTCAGTTCAATGATAGCATAATTACTCATCTTTCATTCAATGGAGAGGGCTTTTTCCACTTTTTTTTTAAGAGCTACCATGTGCTTATTCTTCCTTCCTCATCACAGAAGGTCTACAAATACAAAGAAAACATTTACTGAATTCCAAATGAAAAACTCTGAATTTTATGAGTGTCTCAATGCTGTAGAAAAGGGAAATTCCTCAGTCCTCGACCCCTACACAAAGATGTTTCCGTTTGTCTTAGAAACTGGTGTTAAATGGATATTGGCCTTAGCTTCCAGAGGAATAGTAAGACACTAAATGCATTTGAGGACAGAGAAATAAGAAATTGGGGACAGCTGCGGACAGCAGATTTGGGACACTGGTATCATGTATGTAACAAATCTTTATTAATAAGTACATTAAATCCCATATTTTTCATTTATAACTGCTGCATAATTTCCTGTTAACACTTCATGTAAATTCCAGATAAGGTAATAATTTTTTTTCAGAATTCTATTTCTGTTTCATTATATGTTCTACACTCTGCCCCACAGGTCAGTCGCATGATTGAAGTTTTATGCCTCATTAAAATTCCCCTAGTTAAAACATGGAGACAGAATTTTGGTAATTCCTTTCTCCACAACTACAATTAACCATTCCACTGGATTCCTGTATTACTGCAATCCAAGTTTAAAAATTACTGTGTGGTGAGATGGTCAAGGGGTCTAAATGTCCTAAACATAAGGCTCTTATCTTTCTTTGCTCCAACGGCTGAAAAACCCTGCACTACCACCTCCCAGTTCAGTATTTCTAGCTAGCAGCTGCTATCAAAAACCTAAATAACAAAAATATGCAAACTTGCACACTAATTCCCTTTGGAGATAGATCTTGGCTTCAGCCCTGTCATAAATCAGAGAATTTCGATATGAAATGAGGCAAGCAGCTCTAATCATTTCTGCATTTCAAATTGGATCACTGGCTCAATCACTGGGCTTTTTTAAACTGCTTGCCTAAGAGCAAATGTGAGGCGGGAGATAATTCTGAAGAAATCTCTTCTTTTGTGGCCGTAGAACTCTTTTAACTGTTTCAAGACTGAAGGCCACATTTCAGTGATAATAACATAAATCTGCTGTGAGAGATATGGATCCTTAAAGACATCTTCCCTCTCTTTCAACTCATAGAATTCCATCAATATCTGCATATATTATATATATTAATATATATGCATGTGCATATGGGTGTTTGTGTGCATAAAAAGAGCTGGAGAGAAAAGAAGACAGAAACATCTGACATCTAGCCTCAGTATATTTTCCTTTACAATTTTCTCTTCTGACTTGACTCAGTGTGGGTTTCAACTGCTGCAACAACCCTAACTTTGAACACATATACCCAGGGCACTTTGGAAATTAAATAAATGATGAACACAAAACTGAAAAGAAAATGAAGGGGGGAAATTTAAGCTATGGGGAATCAGTTTGAGGAGTGCAGCAAACCTCACTTACCCAGGGTTTGGCTCAGAACTAAATCAAAAAATAAAATCAAAGGGAAACAAAGGTCTTCAGTAATCGTGTAAGACATCCAAAGGCCTACTCCTTAGCCACCAAAGTACTGAAATTCTCCTTTAGTATACCACTGATTTTCTATTTTCATGCCTTATCTAAACTCCGAGAACAATACATCACAAAAATTACCCTTAAAGTCAATTACACTGTAAACAGCATCTTCTTGACTCGCTGTTTTTACACTCAGAGTATCCCCTCTTTTTCACCCAAATGACACTACCAGCCTGTTGCAGTTTCAGTGTCTTCACCACAGTGCTCTGAAATTGAATTTAACTCTATTAATCAGCAGGCTTTTGTAATCTCCTGTAAGCCTAATGCTGATCAGATGGAATTTTACAGCTAAGCTCCCTGCATTTTGAGGACTAATTTAAAATGTTTATAAAATTTTTGGTTTAGACAGTTAAAAACAGAAGAGTCACTTTACCAGGTGTTTTTTGTCTCCTATTTTCACCTTCTAATGCTTCATACTCTATTTTCCTCTCGGGATGTGGATATGTAATTTTTGTATACTTAATTTTGTTCCCCCTCCTACATTCCCTGCTTTTAATAAAATTAAGTAAAATTTAGTAAACTGCTTCATTCAATACTGATCCAGACTTTCAATGATTTTAGTATCACTGCATAGTATTAGTAGTGCAGACATGAAGCATCTAACTTTGAATATATTCTGGTAGGTAAGAACATCCCCAAACTCCCACGCTTGATTCTGTCAAGGTTTAAAAATATATGCGTGTGTGTATGTATCTATCTATCTATACGTATGTACCTTTTTCAGGCACCTTGACAGCTGCAAGGGCCATATTGTTGGTGCTTCCCTAGTCTTCTGTTATTTAGACATGAAAGGGAAATCTAAAGAATTCCAGTCAGGATTGCCACAGATTATGCTGAGGAGTCCAGCTCACCAGTAGATGTGTCTTTGCACTTCATGACACATATACGGGTATCTGGAGCCAGCACATCCATGGAGTTCAAACGATGGTACGGGGTCCACTGCACCTTGTTCCTGGTAACAGATCTGGCATATTTGAGAAAGCCTCCTACTTCATTCCTCTTCAAATGAATGAAGTTTCGAAGAAGGGTAAAACCAAAAGTGATCCGAGATCTCCTGAAATCCAAGCTCAGCAGCTGGACACTCCCTGTAGAACCTGCAAATTCAGGTGGTGAAGCAGCATACCTAAAGCCCAAGCCCAGTGACACTAACAATCAGGCTGACGTTACACTTTTACTCTTCTATTCAAAACAATGCATTCAATGTTAATACATCAAGCCTCATGGGGTCTTGCCCATTAAGTTTGAGGATTTGAATCTCATGAATGTGGAATCTTCATTGTTCTCAGCTGAGGTCGCTTTCCTGTGCATGTAGGAACACGTAGGCTGCTTCAGCAGCTTACAAGTGTAACAGAATTGTCGAACTTGTATTGAGCTCACCTCTGTTTCCTCTGAGTCTCAGGGCATGCAACCCCAAATCCTTGCTGTTCAATGGGGAGTTAAAGCCATACATTGAAGCTGTCTTAGGAGCGGAGCGGTTGATGCTACTTCTCTAACTTATATAACCACCATTGATAAGAACTTACACAACCTTGCCTTATTCCATCTGTCCCCCCAACATTTTTTCCTCTGTGAAAACTGCCCAAACTTCAAAGAGCAGCCCACATTACAAGAGAGCAGCCCTATACTAGGTCTGAAATTACCCTCTAAAGCAAAACATGCATCACGATTTAAGTGATTAAGGAGATGCCAGCAAAATTCGATTGAGCAATCATTAGTCTTTAATGTATGTTATCATACTTGCCCCTCTCTTTGCGTTGGTTAAAAAAGGCCTGGTGATTAATGTTAGTTTTCTTCTAAAAATGTTGCACAAACAAAACAGTTCACCATAAAGTTTTAATTTTAGGTTAATTTTCTGATAGCATCTCTCTCTTCTTTGCTTACATGTAAAATCAAGGTCCACTGTAAAAAATAAAATTCAATGTATATCACATTGAGCTGTTTAAAAGTGACCTCAGGCTGCTTCTATACAACACTAAAGGAAGGTATATTTTAATGGTTTATGGAAAACATCTGTTTTTAGACAGATGTTTCTCATAACCACTTGCTGCTACATAGCTGTAGACAGGTGTGCAGCACTGCAGTATGCCACCAAGTTACACATTTTTTTATCTCTCTAGGGATAAACAATATTTTTTACTGGTTACCACGCTGCTGCTGTTTTCCTTGTCAGCACAGCAGAGTTGAACGGCTTCTTTGAGCCTGGGTGCACAGCAGATTCTCCATTATAAAAATTCAATGTGATGTTACTAAAATCCTAACAGTTATAAAATAATGAAGCATTTCAGGCTTCACAATCCTAAGTGTCAATCCAATATCATAACAATAATGGAGGAGTTAAAATAAAAAACATCTGCAGGGTACAGCACAGAAATTACCTCCCCGACACACAGCCCTTATGGTATGTGTAGGAATGGGATTTCCTTCAGACACAAGACCCTGACCCATTTTGGTGGGAATTTCCTATTTGGTGGGAAATTCATTCTTTTTGATAGTTCCTTTTTTGATAGCCCCCTGATTTCACCTTTTTAACTGACATACACAGAGTAAAGAAAAAAGTCACAAAAAATACAAGGAGCAGATACAGAGATTTTTTTTTTTTCCACTGGAGCACTGCAATGCTGGGACACCACAACTCTGAGAGAAGATTTCAATTTTACTTTACCTCTTGTATCAAATGTCCTCCTCTCCCATGCATGAAAGGAATAGAACCATTCCAACTTCCAGGGCTTCATGGCCCATTTTCATCCCCTTACACTCTCTGCTATTAAGTACAACAGAAAGATCAGTAATTCCTCTGCTGACCACAGACACGGCAGCCATGATCTCACTTTGTACTTTGCAGAACTTACTGAGTAATTGTTCTCAGATGATCTACATCTCCTTTAAGTTTTGGGGGTTTTAATCTCGAAAGCTGCAACCCCCCTTTAAGATAAACCCCCACTTTACAATGAAACGTGTCTCAAATTCCAAAACCTCTCAAAATAAAAACATTTCTCCAATTAATTTCTGAAGATGAGTACAAAATGAAGGCAAGAAAGGTGGGTCATACCCTCAGTCTCAAGGCAACCAGAGCCATCTCAGCATCACCTACAAATTCCTACAGAGCCATGGATTACAAGATGACCATCTCTATCAAAAACTATCTTAAACATTGTCTTGTTCCCCTGTGCCCAGCTAGGTTAAGCTTTGACAACAGGACATTCATTTCTCAATAAAGACAAATGCCTCATGAGTGATCCAAATGCAAAGTAATAAAGTGCATTAGTCTATATATAAAGAGCTGAAAGTATGATTCCAGCATCTTCATTTCTATTGAGTCTGAGCAACAATAACTTTTCATTTTCCTGCAGCTTCATTCACTCAGGAAAAAATGCAGCTAAGAGCTCCTGTAGTAAGGAGATTCAATTAAAACAAGAACCACTTTTTCCAGTTCAGATCAGAGGTAATGTATTTCTTTTAATGTGCTACTCTGAATGGTGAAAAAGAGAATACTAGTGTATGGTAAAAAAGATTTTTTTTTCCCTCATTCTGCTTTCCATCTCTGCTTCATTTTACATAGGAATCTTTTCTCTTTACAATTCAGTGCAACATGTGTAAACATGGATTATACCACATCAGAAACCAAGTTAGCTATCTCAAGAGAATTTGTATCTCTGCTGTGTGTAAGTAAGCAGATTAATTCCTAGATCAGGCATTACCTAATACATTTTCAATTCAATTTCTTCTTTTCTTTCTGCACACAAGATCAGGAAAGTGGGATTATTTTATTAATTTAACTAATATTTTGCATGTTTTCCCTGTTATCTTTCTTTCCTCCAAAAATTTTTGTTAGCTTCCAGTGAGTGACTTAGTATGAGCAAGGATGTATAAAGACAAGAGACCTAAGCCCTCAACACCTCACAGAGAAATAAATGGCATGGTGAGTGACAAACTCTTCCTCCCACTGCAGTACCAGAAATAAGGAATTCTAACATATTTTAAACCCTGATCTGCAGCAGTACATCCTGCCTGGGGTAAGCTCAGTTACTGTACGAAATTTAGGAGAAGATTATTTATTCATTAACATTTATGCTGCTTTTATGGAAAACCTCAGAAGTAGCGCATGAGCCAGTTTGTTTTTATTACAGCAGTGCCTGCGAGCACTGTTTAAGGTAAGAGTCTGTCAACATACCACGAAAGTGTGGGATTTACCGTGTAAGATCAGTCCACTGGCCCATCAAGCCTGCTACCTTGCCTCTGGTAGTACCCATGTCTGATGCTTAAGCAGAAGATGGCACAGTAAGGCCTTAATACACCTGACTAATTGAGTGTAATGTTAAACTTGGGCAGGGACAGAGGCAAGACATTACTTCTTGCTCTATGCGGTGTTCAACTAATGCCAAAGACATGAACTGATTACATCCCTGTAACTAGCAAAGTAATTGATAGTGATAAATGTATACAGACCCTTTTCAAGTCAGACCCACAACTAGCCACAGCAATTGGTGTACTCCCTTTCAACAGGGAAAATAACCACACATTTCTATTTTACACAAAGTTACCATTTAGTCTTTTTTTTTTTAAATCAGATCCAACAGCTACTTCCAGACACTGTATTCTAAATGGCATGTATGGGGTGGAGCGTGAAATTAAGGAAGGGCAAGTCTTGAGCATTGAAGGTGCCTTGAAGGCCAGTGAGAAAAGGTACAGAAAATTAGAGAAAGCAAAAGGAAGCACAGCTGGAAGAAAAGAGGGAACAAGGAGAGACTGGACAGGTGAGAATAAAGGCTAACGGGTAAGTGCCAGAAACAGAAATAAGAGATAAATATCAGGAGATGCGGGAAGAAAAAGTGAAGAGTTAAGGAAATCCATGTAGATGGACATAAAATTAACTGCATGGAGAGAGCAGTTTGGGTGTGGACAGATTAGCAAAAGGGTGGTAATCAAAACCACTAACAGATCCTCACCTTTCCACAATGCTCCAAACTCTTTCCTGTTTAAGACCCTCCAGTCCTGCATTACCAGGTGATCTCATTCAGAAGCTCAGAACATGAACAAGATGTCAAATATAGCTGTTTCCATGAAGACATGGAACAGCAGAAACTGCCAAACACATCACTAAATAATCAGCCAAACATGCTGAAAAAGAGAAAAAACCCCAAAAACCAACAAACAAATAAAGGTTTAATAACAACAGCTGGAGTTGATGCAGATCTCAAGGCATCTGGAGAGAATTTCTGACCTGAGTTCAGGATAGCAAGGATATTTATACCTCTTAGAACTACTGTTATCATTAGTAGTTCTCCTACATAGTACTTTCCTTCATACAAACCAGAACTCATCTGTGCCAGTATTTTCACAAATGCAGCTATGATCTATAGTGCATGGTATGACACGTAAGATGATCCTGTACTTAGCCTCAAACTCCCCCCTCCAGCAAAAACCCCCCACCCAAATCCAACTAACCAACCAAAAGAGAACCCAGGGATTTTTTTTTTTTTTAAATGAGCAATTTTTTTCCCCCAGATATTTGTGAAATTATTTTAGTTGTCACCCCTTTCAGAGAATGATGTTCATATCTGAAGTTAAAATTAATACAAATGACTGAAAAGGCACAGCCTCATTACAAAGGATTTATACACAAACCCTCTTATCAATACCAACCTCCTAGTTCTTAAGACTCCTAAAGACAGAAATATGGAGCTACAAATAACATTCATTTCCCAATTACTATGCCAACCAGCTCTTTTTATTATAGACTGTATTTGCATTTGACTGACTGGCCTACTGGAAACACAGTGCTGCTAGACCATCATCAAGCATTTTCTCTTTTTCAAAGACATAATACAGACTATGCGCACCAGTGTGCTATCACTTGGTTGAATCATTCCTTTACACGATAAGAGATCCTGCTCCAGCAAATCTGGATTTTTGTTAAATACCGTACATGTTCCAATTTTAACCTATCAGTTCCGAAATTATGAGAATTTGCTGCAGAGCAGGGGCTCACTTGTCTTCTGTAAGAGTCTACTGATTTTCTTCTGTTTTTCACACGTGGTGCATTTGAGAATTCATTCAAAGAATTGCTTTGTATTTGCATTTTCTTTACAGTTAGTATCTACATATAACAGCCTTAAAATTTTAGTCTTCTTTTGTATCATGAGTTGTCTGCGAACAGACAGATTCCACCCTGCCTACTTTCTATTCACAATTTTTACATGAAGATTTTATAAAAATTAGTTAAATTTACAGGCTGCTCATGTACAACTCTTTGGGTCTCTGCTCATCATTCCAGGGAATGCTCGTGTAACACAGGTGTTTGTTTAACCTGTAGGAAACCTGAGACCTCCAGAGTGCTGTCAAGCAGGTCCATTAATCCCTTTGCACCCTGATCTCCCATTTTAAAAATGGTGATCAAATTATACTTTTCTCCTGTTCATTGTCTGCAAATTATTTTAGAAAGGGATCTCCTTATTTTGCCATCGTGATTCAGACATTATAATGATAATAGCATGATTACCTGTTTTGTGACATTTAATAGGCTAGTCAGAATACCAACAACTTCTTGGGTGAAAAATCACAAGTCAAAAAAATGAAGTTACATCGAATAAACTCCTAGAACTCAAATAGTCACTATTCTGCATTATTTATCCAGGTATAACTCTCTTTAATCTTCTCTTATTGCTTCTTATTTCAGTGACATTCATGACAAATTGTTTCACTAATTTACTGAAGGCCATGTTGTGGAAATGCATATGTGGGAAAACACCTATGCATTGTATATACATGTATATGTATATACACCTATTTTCATATATATATACTGCAGTGAAGTACCAGAATACTTTGGGATGCACCCAAATTAAAGTTGGGAAAATAGAGAAAAGTCAGTCTTACAAGAATTCTGTCCTGCACTGTGACACAGATGTCTAAAACGTTGACATATTTCATATTTTATTCAAAGATAAATTCTTCCTACTTTTTCAGGGATGATTTAGAAGTGTCTCTGCTCCTCCCTCTATTTGTTACAATTAAAATAAAATGTAAAATAAAATCACATATTCATTATTCATATTGTAGCCAAAAGCATTCACTTTTCAATGAAAACATGATAATGGCTCACACCTTATCGGCAAAATACTGCTCAAATATCCTAATGTACATTTTACAGGGGAAGAATTTCATCTATATAAATTCGCTTTGATTAGTTTTTTATTTTATTTCAATTGAAAATGCTCTAATATATGGTATAAGAGTAAGCAATGGCATTTAAGTGAATCGAATGGCAATATGATGATAGGGAATTCAGTTATGCTTTTACTGTTAACACTGATGCAATGATTTATCCATTTTCATTCCACTTTTGCGTTTGAATAAACATAAACTGGAGTTACACCTCTTCATAACTACCAGCTGGTACATATGTGATAGTGGTAATGACATATACATATATAATCCGAAGAGATCATGACAGCATATACCTTTTAGTCCGAATCACAAACTTCCTGACCTTGTCTAGTGAAAACTATCACTCCTGTCATGTGTATGTTCATCTCTTTCGAAAAGCTGTGTCAGAAATTGAGTGGCTGGTGTGTCAAATGTAAGGAATTGTAACTAAGTTGAGAACTGCAAGGAAATCCAAGTCAAACTACAAAAACTAGAGGTTATGATCAGAGACACTCAGTGATGAGCAGCTCTACTGAGACAGAAATCATTGGTAAACACGGACCAACCTTAGCACACTGCTCATATTAGCAGCTGATCTAAATAAAGAGCTAGGCATTCAAACAGAATCCCATTCCACGAAAAAATATGAAAATTTCCAAATTTATTTTTATTCTACACTGGCATGACTTAACAGATCTATTAAAATATCACTTGGAGACATTCCCTCTAGAGCAGTCTAGTTGTAATGGCACTTGCCTTGCACTGAAAGGTATGCACGAGGTCCTTTGATGCCAAGTTCAAGCACAGATCTATGTCACTCACATTTTGCAGTCCAGTGATTAAACCAGTGGGTCATTCACTATTCATGTTTTATTTTTTTCTGTTGGACTTTTTTATAAAAGAGTAAAAATTTATGTTTTTGAGCAGTAAGGGGCACTGCGGCTTTCACACATTCCATGCAATACCTTCAGCGCTTTGCTTTGGTTTCTTAGACCAAATCCTCAAAAATTTGACACTAAGAGTAACCATATTTTTCAGCAAAACAGCACTATGGTGCTTTGTGTGTTCTGACTGTTCATCTCCACCAGTAACTGCAAACTGCTGCCACTGGTGCCAAGTTCAGTACAGAGAGATTTATGTTGGCAGCACATGAGCTTCTGAGCATTTTAAAATAAATTTGGCACCAGGCACTAAAATGGCTCACCATCACTAATCTAGATTACATCCCTCTTTATCAGCAGATGAGTTTCAAAATTCCCATCTAAATAAATGCCCCAAATTTGTTTGTACTTTCTTCCACTAGATTTATGCATATAGGAAGAATTCCCCGAAATCATCTGCAAACTTGCTGCATTTTTTATTCACTATCTCTAAAAAACTCACGTCTGCAGCTTTAGTGTGATGTAACTGTTGCTTGTTACACTAATCTTAATTATCTCCATTTTAGCTTTTGCCTCCCACACTTGCTTGTTGCCATTGTATTCACGTGCGGTCAAAAACCAGGACCTAAGCTAGCTGAGGACAGCAGCTGCCTTTTTAATATTAGGTTCAGACAGAGTATAGCATAAAGGAGCACTAGTTCCTGACCAGAACCTCAACATGCTACAGCACTACAGATGTTAAATATCATAATAATGATTGCATCTTCCTTACACAGTGATTTTTAGCAAAGCTGTACAGCTTTCAAAGAGCCCTTGTTTTTACTTTTCACCAGCAGCTGAAGCAAAGAACACATTTCCATTACAAGATGAAGCTGTACAATCTCATCCAACAAATGATCTCACTCTGACCCTCACACTAACTTTGCTATTAAGCAAAACCAGGCACATTTTCAAATATTGATTCCAACTAATGTCTGATCCTAACAGGCATGATCTTATCGGGCCCCCACTATAATAGAAGGAGTGTCAGAGTTAAACAGAATAGGTTTAGATAAGATCACAATCTTCCTTAGCGCGATGCGATGCTATCGCGGAGTATAGTATTTGAAGTAATTATCATTAATAGATATTGGCAACAGGAAGAGTGGTCACTGCTAAGATCTAAACAAATTTGTGCATGATAAAATAAAACAAGTTTTATCTGAAGGGTAGTTAAAGATATGTCATGTGCCCTAAGAGACTTTGCTGCTTGATTTTTTTCTTTGAAATGATGGATATTCAATTAAGAGAGAAATATTGCATAGCAACATTGCTACTTCAGTTTGTTCTGTACCTTCTGTTTTGTGGCAATCTGCCACTTTAGCCTTCCCTGCAGCTTTCCTGATGTCTATCTTGACCAGACATCCCATGCTGTGTTGCATGGACAGGCTGGTCTCAGGGTTTGCCTGAAGAGCCATGGCCACAGCTGATTTCATGGTGCCCTTCCTTGTTAGCAGAGTGACGAGTAGCAAGGGGCTGTCTTGCAGTAGGTGTGAGAAGCAAAGGGTTTATCTTCCCAGACTTTGAGCCCTATGGCTATTTTGTTATTTGAATTATTCTTTGCAGGAATATGGGCCATGGGACTGCCCCATGGTGGGCTAGCCTAGATGTCTCTAAGAAGGTAAGAGTGGGCTGTGGCAAAATGCACAAGAGAGGTACAAGGCTGACAGACATGTGGTTTAGTTTGACTTTTGCCTCAGCACTCCTCATTGTGGCAGACTTTCTGCATTTTCTGAAAGAAGGTACTGTAAAAGGCAACACCTGCTTTGATGTGGTGAATTCTCTGTGAAACTCTTACGTCTTTCTTCCCTGAAGCTGTCAGCATATAAGGCCAAAGTAGCACAGAATTAAAATAATAATTTATAGCCCTGGAAAAATTGTTATCAACCTGGGAAAACTGAAAACACTGGTGGTAGGGAAAAAAAAATAGAAAAAGAAAAAAAAGTCAGTTAATAGTAATATGTGTGCTTTTTGCTTTTTGCAATGACATAGCACAAGCATAGCTCAACTTCCATGTACCAAAGCCATATAAAAATAATACGCAAAATAGGGTGCAAATCTGAAACCCCTTTAACTATTCATCATAAGTAGAAATAAGCAAGCATGCAACACGTAGAATTAAAAGGGCAGATTTCAAAGGACCGATGTTCCCTATCCCTATTGTGATAATATTGAACTCTAATATGTATTTTTCATCCTTAGAGCCCTTACAGACATTAGCTAATTAAGACAACTTAAAAAATATTTCTAAATTAATGGGGTACTTGCCAAGATTACCCAAATATTGGTCTTATACACAAAAACACACATGCAGCTTTTCTACTTATCTTCACGTATTTGTCTTCTCAAATGTGTGATTAACTCCAGAGCACTGAAATCCTTTTGATAATCGCTGAAGATGAATGTATCAGGACAATCAGCAGCATATGGAACACAGAATGCTGCCAGATGTTAACACACTAAAATAAAGCAGAACCATCCTTGTACTCTGTATCTTGCCTAAAAATAATATACTCATTGACCTTAACCCTATCAAACCAGTCCCATCTTCAAGGTCAAATAAAATAGCAAATATTTATCTTCTATGGAGAGGTTTCTATGCTGTACTTACAGTGTTCAGAGTCATGAAATGCTAAGCATACCCCAGCCCCACTGCTTTGATTGAAGGCTTGGGGTGATCAGTACCTCCTGCTGGCACTCAGTGCTAGGCAAAATCAAGTCCCAAGCACATTATTAGTCACCATTTAAAATTTCCTATCATCATGCATTCCCTTTCATTGCTTTTTATTTCTTCAAAGACTATACCTGGAAACAGAAAAACACCTAGTTATGAGAAAAAAATCCAGGCATATAAACAGTGATCTCTAACTTCATTTGGAAGAGATTTGCATACTTCATGTTTTCTTGAAAAAATAACTTTGACAATCTTTGTTATCCCAATAAATTTTTAAAGTGATAGTACTAATGCAGCACACTACAGCAGCTCTCGAGAGGTTGAAGACCATACTGCAGTGGACCATGGCAGTGAACAACACCTCCTGAACCACTTTATTCCCCATGCCTTTCAACTATCCCAAAGCAGACTTTGCAAGTCTCCCGTCCAACACCATAGCCAGAAAACACAGAAAACAATGAGAACATCATGGTTGTATTTCTAAAGAGTCTATAAGACCTCACAGTTATGGTAGTTATAGCAAACAAAGACTTAGATAGTCTTTGGTATGACTGACAAACAAATGATTATTAAAGGTCAGAAAGGCCATTTAGCCCATGTATGCCACTAGCCAGAGCAAGCGTAGTAGGTGCTACTACAAAGCCACTTAAGCCCTGCAACAAGTACTCACAATAGGCTTGGAAGATGGAATGCAAGGAATGTTAAGAAGGCACAACCACACCAAGTGGTCTCACATTTGTGAGAGGTCAAGTTTCAAAACATGGTTATTCTTCTGATTTTCCACTACTGAATGTGGTGATTGAGAGGGGATTGTTTTCAAAAGTAATCAGTTTGCGTGCAGTCATTTACTACACACAGGCACCTGTTATTGTTTCTGCATGCATTAAAGAGATTTACTAGCAGAAGAACAGTACCACAGAATGAGCTCCAAAGATGCTGGTGATGCCAAGAGCCTCCTCAGAAATGTTTCCACGTCCAACCCATGATGTGTTCTCTGCTTTTCAGCCTGCCTAATTGGGGCTCTGGTACCTGATAGTGGATGACTGACTACAGAAATCAAGATTCAGCTTACTCCCTGAGGCATGCTGTACCGCCAGATCAAAGTGCACACATTTGGCATCCTGAAAATGCAATACCATTGCTCTCACGTCGCAAATCTGTGACACAGAAACCTAGGACAATGATCCTTATAAATCAGATGGTATTTCTTAAAAAAGAGGTACAGAATAGTTAAAAACAAAGTTCCAAATAAAGCTGAAAATGCTTTGAAAAAGCATTTTTCAATGCTTTTGATACTGAGTCAGTCTTTGAGAGATTGAGGGAGTCAGTATTTAGAGAGGGCAATTTTAACTTTAATTAGCAAGAAACTGGAGTGGGAAGGGAAAATATTCAGGATTAAAAACCTGCAGGCAATAGGGAAGGGACATGCCAAAGAAATATAGTGGCTTACTTCCTTATATTCCAGCACACCCTTGTTATATTTCATCTAGATTTTGAAACCAGTATCCTATACTGGTGTGACCAACTGTCTAGCTGCCTGTAACATCCCATCTGCCATTTTCTGCAAAAACTAGTGTCTCACTCTGGCCCTGTAAATCCAGTCTTGAAAGACTGTAGGTACTTGTGGGCATCTCTGGGCAGCTGAACAAGTGAAGTTGGCTGCAGGCATTTCTCAGCACCAGGATGCCAAAAGCCACAGGGTCATCTGCTCCATTTCCTTCCCCCACGCCACTGCTCAGCTGTGCCTACAACAGCCCTGTTTTCTTGGTCCAGCCTGTTCTGAAACACAGCAGTCACAGATTTTCTACAACCTCCTGAATCTTCCTGCCTTTCACTCTCATAACCATTAGGAAGCTTTTTCTCATATCTCACCTAAAGCTCCCTTGCTGAAACCCACACCTATGAATCCAGCAGGTTCACCTAATGCAACCCATCACATCCTTCCACAGACCATGATCCAGGTGGTTCCAAGAAGCGATGGAAAACCTCCACCAAAGAAGTGTACAAGATTAAGATGGTATTTTGGCTTGGAGAAGGGGAGGTGAATTGACCAGAGTGAAAAGAGAAACAGCAGAAAGATAAAATTAGTGGATCCCAAAAGACAAAAATAATGAAATCTGGAATTTACCAAATATGTATAACAAGATCCAATATTTAATGTAGTATATGCAACTGCATCTGAGAGGAAGAAACACTGTAAAAGCAAAGAGATAAGACTAACACATTCTATGAGATCCACAGAAGAATTAAAAATGAGCAACAGCAGAACCAGGCCTGCTTCAACACAAGCAGAAAAGAAGAAACTAAGATATTTTGGACCTACTATTGTTTCCTGCCTTATTGCTCTCTTCCCTTTATGCTAATTTGTCCCAGTTTTCTTCCAAAAGTGAGGACAACAGCTTGCAGCAGGCGGAGAGAGGGAAGAATCCTTCCTCACCTCCCTAGCACCAAGGCACACCTCCCTCAGCTCCCCTAAACTTGTCTTTAATGTCCTCACACAAGGCAGGAGTTCTAGTTTCGCCTTTTAAAAAAAGTGGTCACTCATCCCCCAGATCAGAAGCTGTCATGTGGAAAAGAAAGCTTTAAAGAAAAAAAAGGACTTTGGGAACTGTGAACTGTTTATAACAAATACATAACAATAATAATCATTACTAATATAGATGAAGCAATTATTAAAATATCTTCAATGCTTTTTAGATACCAAATATAAAAAAAAAGGATAAAAAACCCACTTATCTCTGACAGGGAGAATTTTAAATTATAAGACCTTTTCCCAGAGTGAGAATAATCTACATAAACTATGATGATACCTCAGATGCTATGTAGTTTATTCTGTGCATTATTCTACATGCATCAGTAGCATTCAGACTACCATCCTTCCCCTTAGTGCACAGAAATGACAGTATTTTGTCTATGTAAACCTCAATTATTCCCTAAATATGTTAAAAGACCTCTTTAAAAACGAACAAAAAAACCCAACAACAAAACCCCAAAAAATAACTACCAAACTATATTCCATGTTTCACAAATTGTGAAACATTTTGTGAATATATTGACATATTTTCCCCTTTGCTGAATTCTGTGGACTACATGATACAATGCATTAGTGAGAAGAAAGGGGTCTGGAGCATCTCTCTTATGAGGAGAGACTAGGAGCTGGGTCTGTTTAGTCTAGAGAAGAGAGGACTGGGAGGGGATCGCATTAATGTATATCAACATGTCAAAGGCGAGTGCCAAGAGGATGGTGCCAGACTCTTTCCAGTGATGCCCAGCGACAGGATGAGGAGCAATGGCCATAAACTAAAACACAAGAAGTTTCACCTCAACATAAGGAAGAATTGCTTTACGTTGCGGCTGGCAGAGCACTGGAACAGGCTTCCCAGGGAGGTTGTGGAGTCTCCCTCTCTGGAGACATTCAAAACTCACCTGGATGTGCTCCTGTGTAACCTGCTGTAGGTGCCCCTGCCTCAGCCTGATGATCTCCAGAGGTCTCTTCCAACCCTAATGATTCTGTAATTCTGGGAATTTTATTAATTACTACTAAGTTATCTAAGATGGGAGATGAATATGAAACAATAGCAAATCCGATGAGGCTATGCATATGATTTGTCATGTGGTGGCCTGAGGAGTCACCACATAATTAGACTGATGAACTTGGTTCTCCGGGGCTGAGGCCCAGGATATTTACAAACTTCACTCAGCACTAAAGATCTCAGGCCAAGCTCTGCATTGCCCATATTTTAATGGTGTAAAGTAAATCTGCTGCATCTGGAAAAGGACAAAATTTGCTACTGGCTATGAGATACTACAACATCATTAGAAAAGGAGCTATAGCTCAATGGAGAAGAAAGATCAGCAAAATATCAAAATTCCATATAAAACGGATTTTGATGACCTAAGAAAAGTCTGTATTTTCTTCTGAAAAGAATACACTATTTTTATAAACTCACACTTACATAGTGTATAGATGTAGCTACAAATATATGTACTTACTATACCTATAATTTTAATATATTTATGTATTTACACGTACTGTACTATGATTATTATAAATATTAAGGGGGTTTTCTATTTGAAACATTCAAAAACATACTTTCACAGAAATCAGTTAATTTGAAACAACTAGAAATACCTTTTCTTTCATTTTTGAAAATTTACAGGCTACTTCTCTCAAGCACAGTCAGACAGAAAAGGGAATTCTGATCATTCCATCACAATATACGGAAGAGAGCAGTTAGCAGACACCATCTTCACTGAAACCACAAGTCAATTCCTTAACTTGAAGACATTTTTTCATTTAAATGAAGATAAACGATGATTTCAAATCTTGTTATGGTTATTTTGATATGGTATCTTGGGCTGCACTTTCATTAGAACAAATTTTGACACCACCAAAATATGAATTTTCTTTTCACACCAAAATTTTCTCTACAGGACACTTCATTCCAAACAACAGCCCACTATTGCCTCCACAAGTCTTAAGGAAAGCATCTGTTGATGTTTTCATAATCATATGTCATTTTATATTCAGACAGTACATCTGTACAACATACAGAGTACAACACAAGCGCTACCACAGTTCCACAAGCAACAGCATCACAGCATTTTCCTCCACTACCAATCTAAAATAAGGCTAACTATCCTTGGGCAATCAAGCTTTATGGGTAATTGCCCCAAAGGAACCCAGGAGCACACAGGACATTTTCTTTTCTAGTGGTCAAAGAGAACAAAAGCCTCCAGGTCTTTCAGTTCAGTGCCCATTGTAACTACCAAATTCTTGGCTTAACAATGTAAATGTCTTTTTAGACACACAGATTTGTATTTTACAAAAATAATAGAGCTAGAACTTCCCATGCTTGTTCTATGAATGTGAAACAACTGAAAAAAATGTGTCAACATTTTAGAAACTGAATTTTTTATCAGAGTTAGAAAAATGGTGTTGTTTAATATTTAGTGAGAAGAAAGTTATTTCAAAATCTGCTGAATATTTAAATCTGACATTTTATATCTTCTTAGTCTGTAATAATATTTTTCATAAATAAGAAGTGTCACTACAAAAAACATGAATTTTAAAAGTTTCCTCAGAGGACAACATTAATGTTAAATTCTTCATCTTAAACATAGGTGTGTAACTTGTGCCTGTCAGATATTTCAGTGCAGCGAACAACACAAATGACATCAATTATTTCTCTTGCCCAGAGTTTTTGAGTAAGACAACATCCTATCTTAAAAGTTGCATTATAAATTTAGCAAAATCAACAATAGCAAGATATGCATTTGAGTCTTAAAAATCCTATGGCAGAGAGAAGATTAGACTAGATGATCACAGTCTAGCAGCACAAAAGTATGTAGCTACTGCACAGTTAATTGTGGTGGTTCTCTCCAAACAGCTTAAGAGTGCTATATGTGATCTAGTACACATTGTCTTCCCTCTGCTTTTCTCCACATCCAAAAATGGAAAAGCCTGGCACTCGCAGATGGTGTCTCCCTCTCCTTCTGCTGTCTGGGAGGCCCCAAACCAGACTTTTTTGCCCTTTTTCTGTTCCAGGCTCCTGACCTTCCCTCACCTCTTCTGCCAGGCCCTGGTCTGCTCACAGCAGCTCCCTGGCAATGTGCTCAATGGTACTTTCCGGCTTTGAAAAGGACGCCCTTATTAAAATGAAGCGTGCTGAAATAGGACAGATACTTCATCGAGGTTTCTCCCAGGGAACTGAGTGAGTGTAATGAGAATGGTAACAGCTACTACTTAATTACAATAGTATTGGGATAAAATCTGCCCACTAGAGATGCTGATAGCAGGCACCAAGAAACTTAATTATTTCAAAAAAACCCTTCAAAGTAACCAGTGGTAGTTTTACACAAATGTTAAAGTTCTGCTGCTTTCATAAACAGGTGTCGAAATGAACCATGGGTATGTGTAGTCTGAAAAAAAGGGCTGTGGCCAAGGAAAAGAGGTCAACAACCAAAAGTGATTTTATGTGAACATCATTTGCTGACATAATACTACATTCTGGAATTCACCTATTCAGAAATAAAGAAATAAAAAGGAACAATGTAACTTCAATCCTGTCTTCCTGTGAACATTTGTGTTTTGCTTTGTTGCTTGTCTGTTTGTTGGGTTTTTTTCAAACATACTGTATTTGTATGTCCCTTAAACATTGAGTAGCTTAAAATTAAGGCTATGGCAATAGTATGCAGCACTAATACCAATGTACTAATAGCATTTAGAAAGAGGCGTACCATCATTGTGCCCTTTTCTCTTTCTTTCCACTGACCATGTTGCTTTACAACCTGTTTGTGTTCTGGAAACTAGTTCCACAAGCTGGGAAAAAAACACTTTCAGCATTTTTCAAAACAGGGTGTCTATTTAGATTGTTACCACATCTTGCTATCATATTTGCTACATGTCTTAAATTAACTCCGCTGTGTAAGCATAAAGAAAGAAGCAGAATTTTCTATTTTTTTATTTTTTTAAGAAAAGAAGCATCTAAACTACAATTATGCGTAAAAGTTTCAAAAAAAGTTCTACTTCATTCTCCTCAACTACACATCTGTACAAATGTGAGAGCACTTTATAAAAGGTGAGGCAATGTGAGGTGATGTGTTCTCCAGGATCTCTGTGGATGGCCATGTGGATGTTCACATCATGTCGAGATATCTCAATTTTTTTTAATGTTTCAGTTTATATGAAGTGGCCAACCCTAACACTTGCTATGTGATACAATGGGCTGTCCAGAAGAGCTGTTACATTAACATCTGCTTGTGTTTGGAACAGAAGGAAGTGCTGTTTTAAACTAGCTTTAAACACGAAGAAACTGACTGTAACAGCAATAAAAATGAGAAATTCTTTTGTAGTCACCTGAAGTACTCAAACGTATAAATGCAGTATAACAAAGATTAGAATCAAGGTGCGTTAATCAATACACTATTTTTGGTAATTAAATATAAAATTGGCTCTGTGAAAATAAGAGCCAAATTCCCCATTTACAGGTAAATAATTAAAGATAATAAATAAACTGCCTTATCCCTTATTCTATGTTTGAACAAGACAGCCAGAGACCGCAGCCTGACTACAGGCAGACTACCAGCTGTCTCTCTGGCCATACAGGAACACCAACCAAAGCGCTCAGAAAACCCTCGCGCTACAACTCTGGAGATTAAAAGTTGCTGGATACTACAGATAGGAGGTTTTGACATGAAGTGACCAGCCACACATTAGTAACTTAACTGCATTTTGAACCTTTGCTCCTCAGCCCCTCACACACTACCCAGCCAGTTTCATGCCTACGTATCTTCCACAAGCGTCACTTTGGCGCTGAACCTCCCAGATCCCATTAAAGAGTCTCTGCTGTATCCCACGGCTCATCCAGCCCAACCCCGCACACTTTGCTCCTGCAGATTCCCTTCACAGCCACACTGAATCCTCTTTCCCTTATCAGGATGATGCAGACCTGCCCCGCACACTCCTCCCTGCAACAAGACAGCGAGAACAGAGGGCAGGATCATTGTTTTCCTTCACAAACCCTGCCATGGGCACAGATTAACACCGAAACTAGATGGTGGCAGCGAAGTGAAAAGGCCTTTCGGAATGCCTACACATGACGACTGGACCGATGGCATGAGTCACTGCTCGACATCCATTGTGGGCTACACGGTTCCATGCTACTTTTGTCTCCAAGGGCCTCATTCCCACGAAGTTTTCCCCTTAAACAGGAAAAATATTTACAGCCAGGAAAAGGCAAGCAAATGGCTTTATCTTGTATAGATTGGTACTGCCTCAAATTTACAGCTGCTTACACAGAGCAGCTACTTTTTCAGTGGTTTGCATGACCAGCCTAGAAGGGTCTTCTGCTCTTCTCACCTGCCTGTTCACATTAGATTTGACATTTGTGCAAATCCACCTTCCTGTTCAAGATAGGCATCACAAGCTAGGAGTTTTATGTTTAGAAATATATCCCTGTCCACCTGTAGGTACCCATAAAGTACTGAATTTTCTGTGATTCCTGGTAAAACTAGTGATTAAATTGTGTCGCCTTCCTTGTAGAGCTCTCACCAACTGTAGATAGAAAGCAGTATTGTGCAAAACTCTCCATACGGGTGCTTGTCAAAACTGCAAGGTTATATTTATATTAAATCTCAGAGAGATCTGGAAATTTGTAGGTGATCTCTTTTTACTGTAAAACATGAGAACAAGCTCCTATTTTAGAAGCACACCTCTCAGGCATGAAAAAATACTACTCTACTTTTCATTTTCTTGGGACTATAAACTATTATGGAACAGTTGAGTGGAAGAAATAGAAGGAAGTGAAAGGCAGACAGCTCTATGTCCAATTGTGCACATGGATACAAATTCTACATGCAGCTGAGAGCAGGAGAATTTTGCCAGCTTGGCAAAATTACTAGAAGAGATCATTAAAAGTATATAAGTAGGAGATCTACCACTCTAAATATAATAAAGGTATAAATAGATATAAACAGATAACTACAAAACAGATATCTATAAATAGATACTACAAATTTTTAATGACTATAGAAGGAGTTGTTAAGTTCAGATTGAAAAAGTAATTGAATGCCTAGACAAGTCTTAAGATCTGTGACTGACCTGTTGTTAAAAACAATGTTCTTAAAATTTCTGGTGGCTGCATGCAGATTACTTCATCAAAAGTAACAGTAATGTGATGGAGGGCATGGTTTCATAAGGGGTTTTGATCACTCTGTAATTCATGAGGTTTGGCTAACTCCTAGATGAAAAAAATTAAGATCTTTATTAGTCATTGATCTATTCCATGTGTACCATTAGAGTTTTACTATTCTGCAATCCTGATATGAGCCTTGCTCTACCACATCTCCTGACAGTGCCGCAGCATGGCTGATGAAGTGAACAGCCACTATTTCTATTGCAATTGCCAACAGCACTTAAATAATTTTTGTTCAAGGTACCCAACCTTCCACTACTCTGAGATGTATATTCTTAATGTACTTCAAGACAGAAACTTGAAAGATCTAAAAAGTATTTGACATCTGGCACAGTGACTCAATTAATTATAGTGCTGAATTAATTAGCTTGCGCCGTCTCCTGAGCCAACAGCAGTGAGACTGTATTCAGCAACACAGCACTGCTTGAAAAAAAGCAGCACTTCAACAGGATATTACACATACAGGCTTATGCAGTGCAGAGTATAAGGGTAGTAAGTAAGCTGTAACTGTTATAACTGGATTGTAAGTACTGTGTGGCAATGTCCCATTGCTAACACTAAACAGTAAGTCAGGGAAGATACTTGTAGTCAGCCACAAACATAAAGAGACCAGCTGCAGAAATTGTGGCATTTACTCACCTGAAGTTCCCTGAATTTTTCTTTCCTTTCCTCTCTATACTAAAAAATACACGTTACAGTGCTTCTCCAAATAAAAAAATTATTTGATGTCTGTAACAGTGCAATGTTTGAGGCTCTTATTCACAAATTAACTAAACATGCTGTCAGCCACAGAGGTGAACACTGATGTGTTTTATTGAATTCTAGGGAGGTGAGGCTTTATCAAAATGAGCTTTCCAAACCAGATATAAATAGCTTAAGTAAACAAACATAACTCTCCTTATGAACAACAGAGAGCATGTATGGTAGTGAGAAAACTAATCAAATGTGTCAAGCAAACAGAAAAATAATAAATAAATCAGAATCAGTTCAAGAAAAAAAAAATTAGAAGCTGGCACTGGGTTTATGTTGCTTGAGAAGTAAATTGAAGTTCTATCAGAAGGTTTATATTTCTTCAAAAAGCATTTTAAAGTAACAAATGTAGGATTACAGGAAACATCTGATATTTGGGAACAAGAAACAATACTTATGATCACAGAACAATTCAGGTTGGAAGGGGCCTCTGAAGGTCATCCAGTCCAAACTCCTGCTCAAAGTAGGGCAAACTTCAAAGTCAGACCTAACTTCGAAGTTAACTCAAATTGCTCAAGATCATATGCAGTTCAGTTTTGACTGTCTCAAAGGATAGCGTAGCTCAGAGGACAAAACAATATTGCTGGTGACTACAATTCTATTTACAGGAACTTTTTCAGACTTCCAAATGTATTTATACTAGCAGGCAAAACAAAAGTAAAATCTTTCATGCAAAAATAGACTTTATGGTTTTTAATTTGACAAGAAACAAATGACTATTTTACCTGGTTTGGGAGAAAAAAAAGTCATGAATGTTTTCATCTGACATCTCTCTGAACTAGGTTGAAAAAGTTATTCCCTCCTATTAAAACTGTGAGATTAAAAAGGCAGCTCTGCTCAGTGCTTGTTTACAAGTTTATTAAAACCAAAGTATCTAAATGTTTTTGTTACAGCAAAAGTGGTATTTACCCAAATTTACAATGTAATAACAGATCTTAATATATGCCTGTGATACCAAAGGAGAAACAAGCTCCTGCTAGAAGGACTGTGGTTGCTCTATGTTTCTCTCCTTCAGAAAACAAAAATTAAACAATACAATCAACTGCTGGCATGTTGCAAATTCATCCTAAGAATATCTGATGATAACTTTTTGTAGTGAAGGGTTAATAATCATCATCTCCCATACTCAAACTTACTATATTCAAGTCTTACATACCGAGGAGGTGGCACAAGTGGACAGGGCAATAGAGAAAAAACAAAGGTAGCCTTTTTCCTGAGGTATTATATGGACTAACTTTAAGCTACACCAGGAGTAAGGTTTCTGTTGCATGAAATCTGATGAAAGTAGTAACAGTGGAATCGTAGAAAATTATTTGAATTATAGGTAGTTGTTGCAAATTATGCTTTCTGAAAAAAAACCAAAACATTTTGAGCATTCTACTACAAGAATAAAGTAGATGAAGAAATAAAAATTAAATGGATGAAGAAAAAGAACACAGACAGTAAAATTGCCCATTTTCCCCTTTCTAACAGTAAGTGCTTTGAGTACTTTTGAAAATCCACCCTTTATTCAGGTGCCTGCATGGGAAATCTAATCTGGGTTGGGAATACTGAACTCTAGGAAACTTAGTTTCCATGCCACTTTCTGTAACATCTTGTTAGCACCTTTTTATTAATAAATTATGCTAAACAGTCTACAAATTATCAAGATCTTAAGTGGCTACTACGTACTTGTAACACAGTAATGCTTCACTACAATTATAATATGCATTTACAGAAAGTAACATGCATACTACTCAGCAAGCCCTTAGAAAGTGAACTTCGTTATACAGGCGTAGCTTCTCCAGAAGGAGTTAAAGACTATCAATTTCCCCAATTTCCTCCTATGTCCACATAACCCCTCTCTCACACTCTCCCATATGGTACTCCAGCAATTCAGCATTTCTCACTCTCTTCAGGTCCTCTGAGGGCAACACAATACCCCCAACACTGGGAAGTTCAGCTTCTCCATTTACAGCACAGATATATGTACCCTGAACGCATGGGATGATACACTTCTATGAAACAGTTCCACAGGTCTTTATGCTAATATGTTCCTGCAAAGTCTGCAATAGCAAACAGTGATCCAGCTGAAGATAACGATTCCTGAGAAGTATCCCACAGGGCAATGCATGTTCCAAGATTGTCTAAAACCTTCTTCTACATACATATATTGCCTTATTTTTTTTTTTCCCCCAATACAGGGTCACCTTTCCAGTTACTTTCAGAAAATTAGTCTGAACTACACACAAAAAATATTGAAGCTCAGACTTAAAACCAATACAAACGAAAATGAAATGAAGACTGAGGAATGACATGATTTGCAGTGCACTGAACTGAAACCAGCAAAGCAATATTTTGAATATGGTCCACATACTTTCTGCAATCAGAATAAAAAACAAGGCTAATTGAGAATATATTATATGACAGGTGCCTTTTCTTATCTTTCAAAATACCTTTAATCTGATGGAAGATCTTGCTACGTCCAGTAACATTTAACATTATGGCAAATTTAATGAATTTTATCCTAAAATAATGCAGCTATTTGTTTTCTATACCATCCATTACTATAAATAAATTATTCAGCAAGTAATGCTGTGAAAAATTTAAAAAGCCACTAAAAATCAGCTCTTAGTACTGAAATGAAACAGCCTGGTTCACCAAACAAGGAAATGACATTTCCCTTCTGTAAAATAACAAGTTAAATACTATTAACCTGTGCTCCAAATAACTTTACGTGGATGGTTGCCATAGATGAACTAATTGGAAAACAGCCAAGTACCACTGTCCGTTAAAGTTAACAATGCCTGTTTTCAAATGCTCTGGCTGAGCAGTAATTCAGGCTATTCCCTAAAGAGCAACACACAATATAATGAAGCGAAGTGCCTCAGAGCATCTACATACCAAGGTGTTATTATTCAGATCCATCTTCCCAGCAAAAGGCCCCCATGTTGTTCCAACCGGAAGCTGCTGCCGGCTCTGAATCTTGCGCTCCCCGTCTTTCTGGACCACCTCCAACTCTCCTGCAAACAAAGAAAACAAGCAGTGTTGAGAGTACTTTCACTTGTGCCTTGACAACAACCACCTCTGCCTTTGTGTTGGCTTTATACGCACAATGTTCTGAGGACCCATACAATGAGAATTAATTATGCTTGTCTGAAAAACAACTGATCTTGTCATCCTGCAAAAGAAAAACAAACCTTTTTCCATTACAATTATATTCAAATTTGATTTAGAAAGTCCCGTTCCTTTCTTCCATCTTTTCACACGCATTAGAGTTTGAAGGCATTTTTATTCAAAATAGCGGATTCATCAAAGTTCTGAAGAAATGCTGACGAGGGGGGGATGACAGCTGAAAGGAAAGAGTGCACTAGCAGCCACACCTGGTGCATTAACCTCCTTGATGCATTTTGCTGCACAAGACCACATTCTGAAGCATTAAGCTACTAAAAATTTTAAGAGAAATACCGTGCAGAGACAGAAATCCACAACTCTTCTAATTTTGAAGAAACTACTAAAAACATTTCCTACAATTAAAAAATGGATTTTGAATTGAGTGAAATTTTACAGCCAGAAACATTTCAGAATTAGACCCAAAATAATTTACATTCTTACCTTTAGGTTTTAATACAAAATCTGTAAAAGCACTGGAAAGGTGGTATAGTGATTTTTTTTAATGTGCACTAACTTGTCTTTTTTTTACAAACAAATCTTATTTTGTAAGTAAAGACTTCACAATGAACACCTAAAGTAAAATTATTACTTTTGCTCATTTAACTTTTCTGGATTTTTTTCCAGTGAAAAGAGAAAGCATAACACACAATCGATCATGACTGTGGAAGGAACAAAAAAATTCAGTCCCCACCTTTCTCCCCAGCATTTTTTTCATTTCAGGATTAAAATATATTCTGGACAGCCCCCTTCTTTGAAAGCTGCCTCTTCAATAACCCTATTTTTCTATGAACAAATGTTCCAGTGAAAAATGGAGCAACAGTTTATGTTTATACACACAATTTCTAACATTCTTTTCTAAAACAATGCAAAGAAATTCTGGTCTCAAACTTTAAGAGGGATAAAATGGAATAAAGAAGAGAGGCTGATCTGCGATTTTCTTGTTAGATTAACTGATTTTTTACATGCTGCTGCACTTCCAAGCCTTGGCC
This sequence comes from Ara ararauna, assembly GCA_028858755.1. NCBI lineage: Eukaryota > Metazoa > Chordata > Aves > Psittaciformes > Psittacidae > Ara > Ara ararauna. The sequence continues at coordinate 19,540,117 of CM054377.1, forward strand.
TTCCTAAATGTAGGCAGAAAATTCACTATTCTCACAAGTGACAGAGCTCACCTTTGCTGTAGCCATGATTTCTCCTGACCTGTTTTCCCTGTCTGGTAAAGCCCCTGTCTCCCTTTCCATACCAACCAGATGCAACAGCAATTCCTGCCTTTTGCATGAGCAGGCCCCTCCTCAACAACTCTACCCCAAATCAGGATGGTGCTTTTCCACAAACAGGGTAAAGTCCCACTGTGCAAAAAGTCACTTCGCCCTAGATTTAGAACTGGCAGCCGTTGTGAAATGAACCTTGGGCCAGAGGAAGTGAGTAACTCCTCCTGCCTTACAGGCAGCCTCCACAGACTTCCCCAAGCTAATTATTCCCATGGATGCCTGGATTTATGTTGCAGCCAGGCTGCAAAGTTCTTCCTTGACTGCAGGGGTTAATCTCGACTGTTTTCCAAAGAGAAGACTTGGCTCCAGGTTCCATTTTCAAGCACAGAAATCTAAATTTCACCTCTGAGTGTTGCAGATTACAAAACTACTCTACGTAAAATTGTGCATCAGATCCTTCCTGCAAACTGGAACAAATCTAGGAAATAGAGCTGTATCAGGTTACAAAAGCTTCTATGTATGCGGGTGAGCCCTCTTCATGACACTGCTATGACATTTTAAAAGGCAGTGTGTGAGCAGGAAAACTTATGGATTAATTGTATCTGATTTACACATGTAATATATGTGCCCCAAACAGGGAGAGAAGGGGGGGAAAGACAAGCTTTTTTTCCCCTCACAGTCACATTGCTACAAATTGTATTAACTGTAAAAAAATCTCTTTATGTGTTAATTATAGAAGACAGAAATCTTTCTGGTACTGCAAGGTAACATGTTGATCACTTAGACATACTGCAGCATCTTCTCTACGCAGAGATGAAAACTAGCATTTGCTTGCTTTTTCGCACTAAAAACCAGCCATGTCTATGGACGTGTCACATTTAACTGATACCAGAGGAATCATGAGAATCTTTGAAAACCCTTTTAAAAAATAATTCAGCCTCCCTTTCTGCCACTGACATTTTTCATTTGAAAAGGGTTCAGACACAGTCAAACAGTGACTCCTTATCTGTACCTGTGGATTTACAAGCAGGCCTGTCTTTTAATGGATTAAGAACGACAAACTTAGGGCAGATCATTCAGTGATACCAAAAAACCTGCCTAAATTTTTAGGTACACATCACTGCATTTTATATTTCAAATAAAATTAATAACATGAATCTTATACCTAGTAAGTATTTCATGTTTGAGACAAACATAAAACCAAGCAATTATTTTCCATAACTGGTTTTTTTTTCCTCTAGTTGATAATCAAATATACTAATATAGATTACTTCTCTCCTTTATTCTTTCTTTTCTTTTTCTACGGTCCCAAGATGCAGTTTGGGCAATACATTTCAACATGCATGAATACATTGAAATGTACTACAGATGGGGTAACATCATGCTGAGTTCTACTGAAGTGGCTGTATTTTCCCCACCATTCGGAACAGTATGACAGAGGAGCAGACTGCAGACAGGGTTACAAAACATTTTGCTGCATAACCTTCCTGTATCCCTTGATCATAGATCTCCAAAAAAAGATACACTTCTCTCTGGTCATGATGACCAGTAGCCATTTTAATGCTATGGGTGAATTTTAGAGTTGTGAATGATAATCTGCTTGTATGTTTGGGCAAACAGAGACATTTTGGCTGCACTTGTACAAGGTGCAGCACGTTACAATTTGATCCTTGGCAAAGATTTTTTTTTCTTTTTTCCCACTGAAAATCTTTGTTTATTTTGGGGGAAAAATTAACATTGAAAGTTAAAAAACCCCCAACACTCCACATAAGGATCTGCAGCATCTGCTAAAACTTATTTTTTTTCTTAATACCAGAGTCTACATCTTTTGTAAAATCCCTGTGTACGTTTCTTTGTCTGCCCTAAGCAGGAAGACCAGGGGCTGGTAGGAAAGTTGTAGAAGAAAGATTACAAATGTCACTATTAAAAATCCTCTCCTGAATTCCCCTGACCCCAGAGCAAGAAGCCTGCAACTTTTTCTACATTCATTTACAACATTTTGGTCCTCTGAAATATCCTGTTGAACGGTATACCAAAACTGCAACAACAGAGGGGCCCAGCCCCCCACTGATGAGAACAGGGCTGTCCCCTGCTCCCTGCCTGCTTCCTGCAAGGACGCTGAGTTAAGCGGTGCCATACCTGTGGCCCCGAGCAATGTGTGACCTAAGGGAGTTTCCTGGAAAAAAGAGAACCTCACCTTGTGACTCTTAATTAAAGGAGTTTGAAAAATATGTCAGCGAGAAAAGATTTTCGCCTTCAGCCTTAGAAGAAGTTCAGATGCAAGTCAGAAGCGCTCACTGCGGTTAGTATCCCCTGCACTACTGTTCAGCATCTTCACAGATTACATCAGGAAAAGGAAGAGGATCTGAGATTTCATTGCTGTATCACCACTAGCAGTAAGAAGCATAAAGACACAGCTGGTACTGACTCTTCACAGATGCTTGTCCATGGATATCACAACGAGCAAGGAGAAAAGGAAAGAAAGAATGAAAAACTGCTACAGCTTCCTTTAATCTGTGCCCCAGCCCAATGAAAGCAGAAAATTGTGTGCCAAACACTGTTAGGAGTTTCTGGCAACCAGCAACTGCAACAGACCACCTCAGTACTGAACATAATACTCCTTCATGTAACAGTAAATTACAATATATAGAATTTATTCACACCCCTGTGATAAAGTATGCAATATATTCATCATCCCTATAGCAAAGTAAAGAAGCAGTTGCATTTTGCTATTTTCATCCCAGACTTCTAAACTGTCGGATTGGAAAGGACAGAAGCATACTAGAAGCAGCACTACAAAATATAAGTAGAGAGGAAATGATGCTTAGCTTATGCAAGTTAGGTAAAAAGAAATTTATTTAAGAGGCATTTCATTTAGTGATATTTACTTCCTTTTTCCTCGCTAGAGCAAGTTTGGCTTTTTTTTTTTTTCCAGCTTATTCTTCAGGAACACACTTACTTCCAGCTTGCTGAGTAAGTTTATACAAAATATTTGAGACACAAAGTATGGGCTAATCAATTTTGGTAAAAGATAATGCTTAGTGCTGTGGGCTGTTTCTCTTATCTTGTTGATGTAGCATACTTTTAAAGTCTGTGATTACTCGAAGACTTATGATAGCTGCACTGTAAAAGAAGCCCCAAGTCATGACTCACTAGTACCGCTACAGAACATCCCATGGCTTTTAAGATATTAGGCCACCTTGGTGGATACAAAACCAGCATGAAAGGCCTCTATTTAGGATCCTTTTCTTACATACACATATTGTTTCAGGGATGCTACATAGGGCTCGCATAAAATCAAAGGTAGAGAGGTCAGTTTAGCTTTGTCTTCTACAGAAAAATCAGAATAATTAAAAAGAACTGCATAAAACATGTAGTGTACACAGGAACCTAACAACAGCTTTTGGCTCTTAACAGGATTTGACCACAGTCAAACACCACAAGAGTTTAACTATTCACAGTACTCCTGAACAAGATAATACCGGCTTTCATCCACCTACCTACATTCTGGAATAAGAAACAAAGTGTATATCTGAAGGTGAATGATGAACAGCATTTTGTGGGAGAAAAAGTGAACTACTTAATTCAGAAATAAGTGCATCCAAATTTATGCTTAACATTTCTAAGCAAGTCATTGATAGTTCTGGCAGTAGGCTTTTGTTGTTTGAGGGGTTCTTTTAATCAGGAATAGCTTTCTAAGTGGAGTCAGTTAAAAAGACTGAGTAAGCTCTTCCTCTGCTGTAATTAGTAATTGTTTTTTTGTCATCATGGGACTCTACCTAAATTTCCACTAGCAAATGGCTCTTTCTTTGCATATTTCCAGTAGACAGCCACCTGGCTCTCTAATGAATATTTCTGCATGGCAGAGAAACTGCATTTTCAAACAAGGCTGTAGTAGTTTCAAACAAGGACTGCTCTGAAGTCAGAGTAAGCTTGTTAAACACACTCTCAGAAGTTCTTAAGTGCTACCCACTTAAGCCCAGAGGCCAGAGCCCAAGATCTGCCTATGTAGAGGAATAATGTCCAATCAGTATTTGACTGGTGATGACCTCCATTATAACAAACTGCACATAGCGGTTCACAGATAGCAGAGAACTATCCCATTTCCACTTCTGTGACTCTTAGCAAGGTAGCTCCAATATTAAATGCTCATACACTTGCTTGGCAGACATAAACTGCATTATGAGATACCTCCTCTAAATTTTCTTCCCTCAATTTTCAAGTCTCTGAGACATAACACACACTAAACTACAGTTTTGAACATAAACTTGAAATACGACATTCTCTATTCAAGTACTCCAGTCAAACCCTGATAAATCAGGCTGGCCATGCAGTGATCTTATCCTGTCTGACTCTTTAATAAATCGAACCTTGTAAGTTCACGCTGTTGGAAGTTGTCACTAAATGAAATTGTGACCTTATCCGATGCGTGAACTTATCCTGCTGACAACTACATTTATTGTGCGGATAAGCATGGAAAAAAAAAAAAAGGACTTTCGATAATTGTGATCTTAGCCATATGCAACTCTAACAGATGGGATCTTTCTAATGTTCCGTTAATGATTTGCCTATGATGAGCCTCTACTCAGAGAAAAAAATAAATGTTCTTCATAGGTAAGTAGTAGAGGGACTGGAAGATGGTATGAAAAGTGCTCAAAATGGTACTGGCTGACAGGAATGAATCAGAAGCTATTAGCCTAACACAAAGAGCTTTGAATTAGCTTGTAATTGGACTGGAAAAGATAACATAATAGAAGCGGCAAAACAAATACTTCCATTCCACAGGGCTCATTTGACAGTCCAAAATTCTGAAACAAGTAACTCAGAGTCTGCAAGCAACTAGATGAGGTTGCTCAGAACCCCATCCAATCCAGCCCTGAACGTTTCCAGGGATAGGCCACATACCACCTCTATGGATAAGCTGTTCCAGTGTCTCACAACCCTCACTGTAAACAATTTCTGAAAATGGCCAACCATCTCACCTTACCGTGTTTGTCTGTCAGCAATGTAATACATTGTGTTACCTAATTCTCACATCTCTCCACAATGGAAAGCACTGTACACATTCTGCAGTGCGCTGACTCTGGAGTGAGGTCTGGAGGGTGCCAGGATACAATCTGTTCTGCAGCACTGCAAGTCTGCTGTGGGATATAAGAACTAGAGTTATCTTACTAGAAAGACATGCATACATATGAGACGAATTCACACTGAAATCCAAACAGTAATGGACTACATTTCAATCACTCTTCAAAAGCAATTTTATAACTTGCTTTGCAATGAAAACTGCATTCACAGGGTTCTGGGCACAGCCAGAGTTTACGTTATCCAGAAGAAACTGATGAAGTGGACTGTTTTTGAACAGAGCAGCCTTTGTCATTTCTCTGGCACCCCCAAGTAACTCCTCTTCCTAACCCAGATCCTCACTGGTCTCACCCCTCTTAAGGAGTAGGGTCAACCAGACCTCTTAGCACAATGGCTGTGAGACAAGTAGGCACAAGTATAACCCACAGATATTGACTGTTCTAAGCTACTGGTCTCCTTTGCCTACACTTAGAAGCAGGTCTTGGTAGCAAACACAATGCAGGAGAAGCCGTCACATGCTGCTTCATTCCTAACCAAGCTGCCTAATGTTTCCCCCTCTTGCCAGTGCTCCCACAGGGCATGTGTGTACTTTAGGTAAGAATGACAAATGAACAGGCTTCTCCATTTTCTGTAACAGAAATCTTGCTGCTCCCTACCTTTCTTTAGGGCCCCGAAAGTCAGAAGCAGAGTTTCTTTATCTCTCCTACCTGCTGCTAGTACTGCAAATGGCAGAGAGTGCAGGTACTATCCTTATCTGCAACAGCACTGTCCTACAACAGACAATAAAAGGAAGGAAAGAATATTTTGAAGGTGAGGATAGGGAAAGACTAAGCAAAGATTTTCAGAAAAAGAGAGCAGAGAAGGAGGTGGGTGGAAATAAGTTTAAAAAATGAGGCAAGAGAGAGAGAGTCAATCAAGGGAAGGAGCATTTGAAGACCCAAGCTGGGTTTAATCAGGATACAAAGACACAGCCTGGAAAAATGAGAACAAAAGACATTGAAGAGAAAGATGGATGCAGAAACTTTGCCACAGAGTGAGAGAAGACATATATATTTCTGACCCTGAAACATAAGGACAGAAGTACAAGAATTCACACTAAGAAATGGAATGTAAACGCTAGTATCCTTCCTTAGCCAAGGCATGTGTGTTGTTAGAGTGCTTAATTCATCAGCTAAAACAAAATACAGTATAGTTATTCTAATACCTCATTGCTCAGCTGCATCCTGGCTAAACTGAACACCTGAAGCTTGTCTACATTGCACCCAGTGACATGACTACACCTGACATTTGGTCAAACCCCTTCTGTATCTCCAAGACAGGTCACGATGTAGGCTATAAAACTTTTCTGAGCTGAAGTTTCATTACTGGTTATTTAATTTACACTGGGCTCTGGCTATGACCACAAAATACCAACATAGTACTCCATCCAGCCTGGTTGATGTGACCTTAGGTACAGGTACATAAGCTGCTCCAGGCTGCCAACCACAATGAGAAGCTAACTTCAGTGATGTGAAGGTGCCCTATGTCACAAGTACACAAGCACAGTCTTCAGAGACCTATGGTTTCAAAACAAGTGCATGCACTGATACTTAAAAAATACAAGTTTGTGCTCTGTAAAGTCTACATTTGCTTATATACAATGAAAACAAAGTGGAAAATAAATACATTCCTGTAATGCTTTACACTCCTGTAATCTACAGAATTCAGGAACACAAGATCCCATCCCAGGTTAGAAAAGTGTAGACCCACAGTGGTGAATGTATCTGCATAGATTTGAAATGACAATGCAACTTCTACATTTTGGGGGGTTGGGAGGGAGGGTGATTAATTAAACAAATGTTAAATAGCACATAAATTGAGTAACTACTGAAGATATAGCTCACAGAAAGCTACTTAATAATTGTCCATCAAGTACACCATCTAAATAACATTAAAGGCTTAAGCTAAACTATTACAGAAAGTACTGTTTTTTTCCTGGAAGTCAGAAAGGAAGCAGTACAGAATGAACACTGCTGCTTGAGTTTGATTAGCTTTTTAGTAGAACAGACAGCTATATAGACTTTTTATTTGCATTGCTTTGTTGAACTTACAAAAACCTGCTTAAAGAAAAAAATGAAGGGGGAGAAGAAAGAAAAAGTGTTTATTCAAGATGCTCTAAAAAATGCCAAAGATTTGTTCACTTGCGTCAAAGCCAAGTCCCATATAATATGAAAAATACTCTGTTCATATCAGCATCTTGTCTACAGACAGAGGCAAAATAAACCCAGCAATCACGGCAAAATCCCGATTCTGCGATGGAATTAGAAAAAACTTTTTATAGTTTTCAGTCTACCCACTGCAAGAGAAACTGACACCTCTTTTTTCAAGACAGAGGTATGTTCTTCATACAAGAAAAAAATATGCTTGTCTTTCTCAATAATTTTCCTTCTGCACATTTGGCTGCACAGTTTTGAGAGGTTTGCTTCTCCCTGAATGTGCTGAGATAAAACCAGAGTAGAAATATTCACAAAAATACAGAAAAAAAAAATCCCAACAAGTGCAGCTGAAGAGCCCTCCCTGCAGTTTTCTGAGAGAGGAATATTGCAAACTCCATTCTCACATGGATGCTCCATACTGGCAGAAATTATTCCAAATTATATTATAACACTGCGCAGACCCAGTGGGTTGAGTAGGTTCTTTATCCCAGTTACACGTAGCTTGCACAGCTTTGCTCCCTCTCTATCACAAATACACATGATACAGAAATGCCAGACTTGGCAAGAGCAGGCTGATGATATTACTGAAGAGGGTTTTCTTGATAAGATCATCATCTGTTTCTGGACTCTTGGGTATGCTCCTTTCCTCAGCAGAGGAACAGTCGCCCCTGATAAATGTCCCTTTGTGTGCAGATTTTCCCCCGATATATGCGAAGACATTTCAGTCCTGAGCCTGTCTGGTTTTCTGTTGCTTCACATAGCTCAGATACAGTTAGGGGTATATGGAGCATTGTATGTAAAGTAATAGAAAGGGGACACAATTGAAAATATAGTTTATGTAACTCAGACTGAAGCATCTTCTTAGATAGATGCTATTCTGTGGGAAGAAAATTAAACATTTCACCATCACCTACACCAATCCTTCCCTAGGACTTTTTGGAATCCTTTTAGCTTGAAAGATGCTAACATTTTCTTTTTTTACATTATTATTTGCATAAATATATATGATATTTAAATAAAATAATTAATAGACATTGGTATGTTTACCCAATATTGTTGGATTTCTTTTTTACTTGGAAAAGCAAAGAATATCAAGATAGCCTGCGTGAATGCAGAAAGTTACCAATGTTAACTTAATATGAAGACCACTGTATTAATATTGACGTCATGAAATGTATTAAATGAACAAAAATGTTTTGGAAAGTATTGGTTTTAACTCTGGAAAAAAGAGCAGTGAGATCATCTGTGACTGAATCTGTGGTGTCTTCTCATTTTACAGTACCTACGCTTAGAGATAGAAGGATCTATTTTCATCTCTCATTTGTGTAACAGCAGATGAAATTTCCTTTCTATCAGATATGCATGCTCACAGCTATGAAACCACTGCTTAGATGCTGATTTCTAGCTCACAGTATGCGAGCCAAACTGCCCAAATGTCTTGTTAAAGAAGCAGATGCTTTAACATGATTTCCCTATTTCCTTTCAATGTTCGCAACAAATTTCTGGAAGAAGGAGAGTACCAAGAAAAAGACAAAATTCTCAACAAAGACTGAAATTTATCAGTATTTAGCGTAACCCCCCTAAGGATCTAGTTACTGTTGAGATTAGGAAGGTGAGAGGAAGACTGGGACAAAGGCAGATTGAATGCCATGCTCCACTGCATGCATGCAATATATAGTTCCATCCATTATAATTTATATGAAAAGTAACATTATTATAAATAGAGATAAATGTAGTATAACTATAAAGTACAATATCAAGATTCAAATTAATCATTTCTTTGCACTTGCCGGGGATGGCCATGCATAACAGACACATGGCTCTGCACTGCTCCAGCACTCATGAGTTATGTGCTTACCTACATCTTCTATGATCAAGCACCAGCAATGACCAACACAGCTTTTTAACACTGTTGCCAGAAAGGAATTGACTGCTGGTTTTGGATGCAGACCAAGGTACCCTCCCTCACTCCTTCAGTGCCTTAGTCGAGACTATCACACTGCTTTCACATGCAGCTCTATCTTAGCATAGCCGAGAGCTTGAAGACAATATAGTGATGCCCATTTATAAGGTAGACTGTAACTTTGAGTGAAATAAAACCCTGAATAGGTATTGAACACAAGTTCTGTGTGCTACCTAAATCCTACTCTGAGGCTTCTATAAGACTTAAGTAGAATACTGGTTTTGTGGTAGCCATCTGTACAGGAATGATCTTGACCTTCACATGAGCAAGACCCAGGGGCGTCATGTAAGTAAAGCACATCCCAGAGGGTTTTGCCTTACTGCCTTCCCCTTTGAATACTCCATTACTGCTTGGACAGAGTGTGGAGCCTGAGGAACAGCCATGGCTGGCACATGGGGCCTGTTCTGCGGCAGGACATAGATGGTTTTTCTCAAGAACGACCTTGCAAGACTGACTCTTCACAGCCTAGACTTTACTTCTGTAAATGGAGAACAAGTCTGCATTCTCTATGGCCTTAATGTAAAATTGAGCCTAAATAAGCTCAGAGTCTCAGAGTTGAGTCAGTGCTGGCAACAGGAGCCCTGACTTTCTGTAACAGTTGTAATCACTGTTTTTGACAACTTCACACAATACATACAAACAACTTATTATTTTGAAGAAGTAGGTAAGTATTTCTCGCAAAGCACAGCAATTAAAAAGGCAGTGTCAACAGAGATCAAAAGAATTGTAACTCATAATATATCTGGGCTACAGAGTTGTCTTTGAAACATTAAAACTGCCCCTATAATATGATGTTTAAAAACCACTAATGTCACTTTATAATGGCTTATTATCCGAAAATGGTGATGTATTATAGGAATACAAGAAGTACAGTCTGCTATTGAGTATTAAATATATAGAATTAAAATAGTTAAGTACATAGGAAACAACCATACTGAAAAGGCTGTAGGCTGACATCTTCATTCTCCTGCTAATAAAATCAGCAGTTTACAAAATTAAATACAACAGCATAAAACTCCCCTACTATCTGCTTCTTCTTTGCCTCCCCAATAAAAAAAAAACAAAACACATGCATCAATGTAAAGAGAAAAATTCTATTTTAACCATGATTATTATTTTAGAATCACAGAATCATCAATGGTTTGGGTTAGAAGGGACCTTACAGATCATATAGTTCCAATCCCCCTGCCACGGGCAGGGACACCTTCCAATAGGCCAGGTTGCTCAAAGCCCCATTCAACCTGGCCTTAAATGCTTCCAGGGATGGGGCATTCACAACCTTTCTGGACAACCTGTTCCAGTGCCTCACATTTTGATGTACATAGATACTTTTTAACTTTTACTTTTTGATAGGCAAAATTTTCTGTATAAGGAATCTTGAAGAAAGGCAGGTTTTTCCCCCATATGTTTTAATCTCAGTTCACAAAGTACATTAACAAGATACATAATGCATTAACTTAAAAGAATAAAAAAACTAGATAAAAAAAAAATACTACTTTTACATACCCAATGGTGTATTTAGCAGTTTCAAAATCAAGCCTTCCAATGTTAGAAAAAGCTTAAACTTCCATTCAGCCCTCTTCAGCCTTGGACCACTCTTCTGCAGATTCCAGGACCCCAGCATAAAAATTGGCTTTCTATTCCCATCTCCTGTCCCACAGACACCGCTTCCTTGCGCAGTTCACCTGCCACTCCCACTCTCCCTATTGCCTTCTGTGGCCTCGCTGTTCCTCCTCAATGGCAAGTACTGAGTCATACCCAAGATCCCAATGACTGCCTCCAATAATGTCCAGAATTAAAAGTCAGGAAAACAAGAGCAGTAAGGCATATATGCTCTCCTTTGCACAACTGGTATTCAGCTTTCTGTCTTCTATTGATCACAGACCAAGGCCAGCCAAGCCTAATCTGTCCCTTCAAATTCCCAAAAGCTGTTTCCCACCCTCATCAAATGCAATTCAGAACCTGATAGTCCTTTCACTGACATTTATATCTTGTCTCAGTCATCAGATATCGCCCTGAGTATAAACTTTTCTATTCTCTTTGACTGTACTCATCAAAGAAACACAACACTCCAATGAAGATTAATTTATTCTACAAAAAACCCTGTTTCCAACAGTGTGAACATCCTCAGCATACTGGACAGACATAGCAATAGTTGTGTTGCTAACAACTTTCTTACTGCATATAGTTATTCCTATTTCTTCTCCTCACACTTCTGTAAACGTTACACTTCCCACAGTCAGTAGATAACACAAGGATGATATCTTCCAGTCCACAAACAGAATCTCCAAATGACCTGCTCCTAACCTCCCACAATCCGGAGTTGAGACCTACTAACTAAATGATTTCTACAGATGTCCATGAGGAGAATGGTACAGCAAGCCAAAGCTAAGCGATGAAGAAGTAACAGCCAGGTGTCGTGGCTTAAGCCTCTCTAACCACGCAGACTCTCTCTCAATTGCTCCCCCCTCTTTCTTGCCCCCCACTCCCGGAGGGATGGGAAGGAGAATCGAACAGAATGCAACTCCCACAGGTTGAGATAAGAACAGTTTAGTAACCAAAGTATAACACAAATCACTACTGCTACCACCAATAATAATAATGACAAGGCAAATACAAGGAAAGAATACAATTCTCACCACCTAAAACCAAGCCCGACCACGCAGTGCACCCCCCACCCTTCTGGGTCTCTCCTCTCCGTCCTCCATCTTGGGCATGACGTGCTGTGGTATGGAATAACCTCTTTGGTCAGTTTGGGTCAGGTGTCCTGTCTCTGCTTCCTCCTGGCTCCCCTCCTCCCTGGCAGAGCATGAAACTCAGAAAGTCCTTGGCCAGACCAAAACATCACTAAGCAGTAACCGAAACACTGGTGTTATCAGCACTGTTCCCAGGCCCAAAATCAAAAACACAGTGCTACACCAGCTACCAAGAAGCAGAAAAATGACTGCTGCTGCTGAACCCATGACACCAGGGAGCAGTTCTTTTCCAGAAGTAGTAAGTCCAAATTTTTTATCATGAGTAGAAGCTTAATAAAAATGTAGGAAAATGTTTAATTTTGCTTTTAATCAGCTGCCCTTGTTCAAATAAATGCACATTTCTCTCTTCTCAAATCTTTTTTTTTTCTTCAGACTTTGAAGTCTCAACTCAAATAACATGAAGATATTTCTAGGTTATCTCCATTCTGTGGCACTGCCCCTGAATTAGGCTGCATCCTCCAAGAAGGCAGGAACCATATTTCACCTACTCCTAAAAATACCAAATACACTGTCTGGACTAGATAAATAATATTAAAATTGAAATAAACTAGGGATACATCCTAAGAAAAAGATTAAATGAAGACTGAATTGTGAACAATTTTGCTTCCCAAGAAAGACTGAGTCTTTCACTGCACCAGATATGGCCATAATATGCTTAGGTACTTTGTACATGCTTCTGCTGTCTTCTCCGTTTGGCACCCAACACAAAATACTGGAAGTTACTTTCTAAAATGAGAGACAGATATTTGGAAGGAGTACCAAAGACACTCTTACAAACAGGTAACTCAAATCTTTGTTAGCTCCCGTGTAGTACTTTCTCATGCATATCACAATAAATAGTTCCAAAAAGCTATAAAATAAAGGTGATACATATGTATTTTATAGAAGGCCAGTCCTGCAGTAAATGTTTTAGTCATAAACTTGAAAGATCTGAGCTTGGTGAATTGGATCTAAGCCTACCTCCCATGGGACCTCCAAAATCACTCATAATCTCTCTGTAACCATAGAAATAACACTTCCTTTATCTCACCTTTTATTAACCTTTTTTAGATAGCAAGCAATCCAGAGTGGGAAACGTAATTGTGTTTGCATGTACAGATATACATATAAGAAATGTAAACCAGATGCATAGGTATATGTGATAGATAGATAGATAGATAGATAGATAGATAGATAGATAGATAGATAGATATTTATACACACATTTTTATTTCTAAAGTATAGTACCTGGGATAAAAGGAACTGCGTCACTAGAAACAAACAGCTTCTGCGTGATACTGTAATATACACAGCAAAAAATAATGCATCTTGACATTCTGAAAGGGATGCCCTTTTCAAATATGCTGCACCTCTTTTGTCTCTGGCAAGTATGCTTGCAAGGGGGCTTTGATTATGTTTCTGATATGTTCTCTGTATCATCTTTTAGAATAGTTAAACAAAGCTTAGTCCCCATATCCTCTGAATAAAGTGAAAAGTCAGACAGAGAGAAAGAAACAGAGGACTATTTTCAGACAGAGTATTTGAAGTTTGAGGTCTTTGCTTTCATTTAATTTTAGAATTTATCTAAATTCAACCATTGCATGTTTTTATTCTTGAAATAATTATGGATAAACAAATTTATGTAGGTAGACAAATACTTGCATATAAACTGCTTTTTATCTCTTAGATACACTCACAAAATAGCAGCACCTTTTAAAATACTGAGTTCAATTGTTCCAAAGCATTACATATAACAGAAAACAAACCGTTCACTCCACAACACCCTTCTTACCTGCCACTGAAGCATATAGATCTCCTTTTCTAATTTATTGTCATCTTGCTAGAAATATTTAGACCAATTAATACTATTTCAATTTGAGTGGCAGCCCACTGTTCAGTGTAATTCCAGAACAAGTGCATCACCTATTTTTAGGACTGTTGATCCCAAGAGTTTTATTCATGCATCATTCTTTTGACTGTTTTCACAGTCATCCATTTAGACACCTCCTCCTGACAAACACCAGTACTACATGCAGTAAACTTACTGCTGTTCCTTCTTGTCATGAACAAATGCAATAAAACCTCTAACAGCAAATCAATGTCTACACTTTGTAGTGAGTATAATTATGGCAGGAAGCGGCACGCAAATCAATATGAAGACTGTGAGTACAAGCTTTTGGTGTGTCAGTCATTTGTAGTAGCTGTTTACATTTTGCACATTCATAGAGAACTTGGAAGAATAAAATAATTCTGTTTGAAACCTACAACACAGATCTCTCAATTATCATATCAACAATACACTTCTCTATCCACAAAGCTATAAGTATTCTCATGGAAAAACAGAGGTATCACATCTCACCTGTCCTATGCCAAGAAAGCTTGGTATAAATAGTGTAGAATTTAAAAGCACTACACAATAAAGATACCACTGTCTGACAAACCCATTATTTCACCGAGAGGTATGATACTTCCCTCTGAAAGGCAATAAAAAGTAAATTCCATGCTGCACTGTACATAAAGAACAGTTAAAATGAAAAATCTGTTGTGTGACATCCCATGTTGTTAACAATATAGGCAGATCAAGATAAGTGGGTGGATTTGGATCATCATTTGAAGATACAAGGCCATATTTGCCAGTCTATTATGTCATGTTTCTTGAATTCATGAACTCAAGAGTGCAATAACTTTTTGTGACATGATGGAGAAGTTCCATTTTATACATGCTCTAAATATACAGGCAAGATAAATGAATTAAAACCAGCAACCATACTGCTTTTTTTTAAATGTTATTGAGCAATACAGAATGTGGGTAACACTGAGGTCTAAAGCATACAAACCATTCAGAGAATGGCAATGGAAAGCAAACTATGAATGCGAAATTATATACGTCAAATTAGCCCCCACCTTTCAAAACCAAAATAGTAGAAGAATATGAGCAAGAAAGTAATGTTAATGAGATTCTTTGTTAAGGTAAAAGGGAGCACAGCACCAGGATCACATACAGTATGTCTGGAGTTGGTGATTGGCTCAAAATGCTACCCTCTTCCAAAAATGGCTCACCCCATTTGGAAGGCCTGTAACATTTTAGGAGCAATGGTTATTCACATTTTTCTTCAATCATTCTTATTCAAAACACAGGTAGATTAAAAAAGATAAGTAAATGTGCAAACAACATTTTAAGATAAAATGGTGGTAAAGTTACTAGAAAATGTCACAGTTCTATCCAAAATGTTTAACTTTTATTATTTGACCAATTACTAGTTGCTTTGATGCAACTGCACTTATCGTTAGTCACTACAAATGTAGACAATTTTGCACTTCTAAAGCTATGCTTTAACAATATGCTAATTATACACTGCAGATGATCTGGAAAGAAATCCATTTTGCACTGATGATATAAGGGAGTGACAGTACAATTTACATTAAGAAATGTTTTCTCATTTTTCTCAAAAATTGGTTTGCACTCAGCCGGAGAAATCTAAATTCGAGCAACAGGCCTGGCTCCCTGCTTCTCCATGGTTACAAAGTAACATGACAATCTGAATGTCGAACAAGATGTACCTAAGAATGGGTTACAAAACATCCTCTGGACATAGGTAGAGAGGCAGCCAGTGCTTTCTTTTGTAATCCGATTAAATAGATGATTATTGTATAAAACAATATTAAGATGTTAATAGCAGACAATTCTCAGGGACAGAATTACAAACATTTTGAATTAGCTATTCCAAATTGTCTAAATTACCTCCCAGGGCAGTTGGCCAGTCCACATTCCTGACTTCACGTGAAGACTTCTAACTGGATGGGCTAATGCAAAGGTTTCCCTTTTGCTTATGCTTTCATTCACTTACTTTTCTTTACTCCCAATTTTAACATTACTGCACCACAATGTTCTTTTGGCACATATTTTTCTGCCACATTAATACCAACCAGTATAGACAGAACTTGATAGAGAGTGATTGGTTTGTTGTGGTTTTTCTCTTAGTGTTCAAGGGATACAGACTGCATTGACTGGGAGATGGCACAGTGACAATCCTGTGTCCTGGCATACTGCTCTTCATCAGCTACAGAAATCTATGCACATGAAATTTGAGGGCTAAAACCAGTCTTGATTTATTTGATTGATTCAGAGCTATCTTGACAGATACATGATGAAAACAGCATATGTATAACATCCTCAGACTGATACATTTCATTACTTTGGGGATTCATGGGGAAACAGAAACTGAGTTTCCCAAATTTCTGGGACCATACAGCTTTAGAGATACAGCTGCACCACTGCTGGAATGTAGTCATAGTAATTCCATGCAATATTAAACCTCTACCTATGCATAGCACAGATAAACTTAATGCATTGCAATGATGTGCCACAGATAACACTAAGTATTTTCTTGGAAACAGAGCCTAAAATAGTCTGGCATCCAGAAGTGCAGATCCGGAGTTCTTCAACACTATCAACAACAGTGGACAAAACAACAGAAAAAAGACCTATGAGGATGTGCAGTTCGAGTAAATGATTACAATCACACCAACCACTTCTGCGACTTTATTTAATGAAGGATGTTCATTTAAATAACTTGGAGTAAAACTATTAAATATTTCTATCAGACAAAAGTTGGCACTTAGTAAAAAACATTTTGTGTAAAAGAACACCACCTTCAAGTAACCGTTCCTTAGCTTCTATTTGTATTATAAATGTATTTCTCACAGGGAGGAACAGAACCTGAACACCAAATTGAAGCCAGCATTATTAGGAGATTTAACATGAAGCGCGAAGACAGAAGCATGCAAGCCCAAGGTTGAAAATAAAATCCATTCTAATTCCACATAAAGTTGAGGTTAATGTAAAACCTACGAAAATTAAGATGAAGATTTTAATTGTCCTCAGCAGGTTGCAGTTAGACCCTACACGTTCCGGATGGTGGTTCAGTGTAACTTTGCAGCATTCCTAAAGAATGCTCACCCCATCACCCTTTCACCTTCTCAACAGTTTTTCAATTTCCACTGAAACTGAGGTCTCTGAAATGACTCTGCAGTTACATCGTTCTTTACACAAACATGTTTTCAAATCCCCGAATATGCAAAAGCAAATTTTTACAGTTATTGTACTTTCTCAAAAAAAGAAAGCCATGATGAATAAGAAATTCTATGGTGATTTTCTCTGGAATAGGTCACGGTGATAAATTGTGGACTGAAAAAAAAAAAATACATAGAGGAAATTAATCATAATTTCAAACATAAAATTCACTGCACCAGAACATTTCAACCCTTACAATGAGACCACTCCCACAGCATGGAAGTGGGATGGAGGACATCAGTGGGCCTCTCTGAAGTTCAATTTCAACCAAGGGATTTGTTTTGGAAGTGAGGACATTTAGAAAAAAATAACACTTTCAAAACTGTATTTTTATTTCAGACCTCTGGAATTACTTCGTAACTACAAAATAAGTGTCCAAATTAGGATTCCACTCTAGCTTTTTTACCAGATTTTTCTGGAGGAAAGTGTTTATGTTTTACGTGCAAAAAAGTGGTTATTTGGATATTTTTCTCCAGGAGTTCGGGATAGCAACAGCTTAACAGCTCTTTCATTCTTTTTCCATTCCACTAAACCTGAAAGCCCCCCCTCCAGAAACAGTGAATTTGATCAGTGTTTCAACCTAAACATTCTACTGTTCCAGGCTTCACAGAAAAACAGTATGATAAATTGTACTCCGTATATCATGTCTCTGTTCACTTTCCTGGCACTATCTGCTTGAAGCTGTGAGAAGTCATAATCTGCCAGTTGCTATATCATAGTCTTTTTAACAATACAAAAGCATGTACAATGAATAAGCCGAGGATGACTCTTCACAGTTGTCCTTGTCCCATTGTTCTTCTTTTGGTTTTGCGTTTACAGGACAGAATAGTAAAATGTTTGCAATGTTTGCAGAGGCTGAAGAGAATTTAAAAAAAAAAAGAAGAAAAAAAAAAGGCTAGAAAACTCCCAAACATTAAAAATCTCTATTTCTAATGGAAAGCAATGCTAACGGCGATGGGAATTCTAGAGACTGCACATACATTTGCAGTGCCCCTGTTACAGCAATGGTTTTGTGATTCAGGCATTTGACATTACATACCTGAAAATCTTCAGTGCCTGCTTTTGCAGGCTTGACTCTTCTCTTGCATTAGGCCTGTGAAACAGAACGAGAGAAAAAGATCAATTCCCATCTGTAAGAAGGCCACACCACCAGCATTCAACACCACAATGCTGACACTGTACACAGACATATATACAAATGATTACCTGATTCATGTTGTCCAGTTCCAGAAAAGCAGGCTGCTGTGAGTTTTCTACCTAATACCTCTCAGCCTCTCATTTTGACATTTCTGTGCACTGCTGGCAGCCCTGACAGAAGGGTTGCATCTGATGTGCAGGGCTCCATCAAGTGAAATTCCCACTTGGCCTTTTAAATCTCATGAGTGTTGGACTCTGCTCAAGTAATAATATAAAATATCTCTCACCTGCAAACAATTTACAATAACACAATCAATAATGTATTTCCTGTGATTCACTTTAACTTTGCCAGAAAGCAGCATTCAATGGGTGGAAATATTTTAGAAGAAATGACAACAAATTCCAGTTATTATGTTTTTTTATGGTATTCCTTTCTCTCCTTTCACATGTGTTTACATTCACAGCAGTTACACCAAGAAAAGATCATTCAGGAGTTCACTTATACAACTCACCTACTGAAAGAGACTGCTAATAACAGAACATTTTCTAGGGTTCTGCCCCAGGGCTCCAAGGGTTAAACTGCTGTGTTGGTGTTTGCTTACCAAAGGAGAAAAGTTGCTACCAATTATTTTATCTCACCCACCCTGCATGCCTCTTGCTCATAATGACATTTTTGAGGCTTTAAATCCCTTTGCTAAAGGCATTAAATGCAGATGCATTCTGGGTTTGAGACTTGTAACTTGCAGAAGGGAACACAGAGGCTGGCTAAATGAATGCTGGTCAAAGGTCTGAGTCAAATCACCCTGAATTCATGATCTAAGGCACACTAATGGACAGTTACCAGCAGTTAGACAACGTATGGAACCTACTAAAGCACATGTTAGTATATCAGCATAACATAACAGCATGCTCACATATCCAAACCCTTAATTCTAAATCATAGTTTTTCCATACTGATTTTCTTTCTCCTGGGCTGCACATTATTAATTAGAAAAAATACTTATGTTGTAAATTAGATTATCTACTTGAACAAGTAGATCCTTCTGGTGGGCCAGAAGGGAGGTGAGAAGGATTATGTGGGCTATCTACCCCTGCTCCAGCTGCATATATGTGCCTTACACATAAATGAAAGTGTAGGTGTAAAAAAAGGAGTAACTTATTCAGGGTCCCAGTAACTTTTCCCTTCTCTTCCCTGAGCGCGTGGGCTCACAGGAGTCTGAGCACACAGGCAATGCAGGAGTAATAGCACTCTGTGTCTTCTTTTCCTTCAATGATCCCTTCTCTTTTTACCTTGTCTAACACACCTCTTGCTTTCAAACCTCTTTATTGTTCCAAGTACAAAACTTTTGTTTATACGATAAACCAGAAAGTTTATTCACACAGAAATTTATTCCTTTTTTACAAGAATCTTTTGGTTTTCTTCTTTCTTCTCATTCATCTTTAGTTTTATCTAGTCAGAACTTTCTCTTGGTTTCCGCAAATACAGTGTCAAAGAATCCTAAAATTCAGCATTACTGCAATTACCCATACAGTACCACAAGCTTTGCAGTACTTTGTCACCATAGGTTTTACTGCATGGAAATCCTTTAGAAATTCTTTGGTTTATAACTTTTTTTTTTTCTTTTTACTTTTGTCCAATGTATTATCATTTGATACTGATATACATAGGCAAAATGGATTTCAGCAAGCACAGCCACTTGACAGCAAATAGATCTGAAAATTCTAGTGAAACTGTATCCAGCTCAAGTAGCAACAAGCATCTTAACTTCCTCACCTCAAAATCCATAAAAATGCGTGTTTAATTTCTTCTTCTCAACATTAATGCTTTTAAAGTTCTCTAGATGGATTATTTTATGTTTTTCCCAAGTCAAAATCCATTGTTCCTTTCACAGTTAACCCTTCTATGTGTCTTTGCATGACTTCTGTCCCAATAACATTTGAAATTACTTCCAACTTTTCATTTATGTGACTTTCATCCAGGCCTTCTGGACATCAGACAATTCTGGCAACACCCAACCTGCTTATCTGTAACAACTCTAATAAACAGCAGTTTAGAGACTGCCATGTATATACAGCACAAAGCCACGTTTCGACTGTCTGACGGTATTCATGTCCAAGCAGTTAAACTGGATGCATCTAGAGAATAAAATTTGGTGTAACAGTTGATTGATATTTTACTAAAATCTAAAGATTCTAGACCTTCATCTAACCACTCTGTATTTCTCAATAGCCACTCATGAACTTTACAGTGCTCTCAGGAAAAACTATTATTTTGCCTGCCAAGATTTGTCATCTTCCTTCCTTTCATATCTTCATCATAAAAGTGTCCCTAGTATAGTATGTAGCCACTGTATGCTTTTTATAGAATACAGAAAAAAAAAAAATTAAACCCTAAACCAAACTTTTGTAAAACACACCAAAGCAGCTATTCAAAGCCTTGTTACGAAGACAAAGAAATGTGTTTTATGAAGGACTCATGTTTGGACAAATAGTAAAACAAATTCTACCTTTAGGTTACCACTTTTTGTTGAACCCCCAACAAACAAGGAAGCTCCTACAGCTCACATTGCCAAGCAAACGAACACTTCCAGTACCTGAAGGGGGCCTATAAGGATGCTGGGGAGGGATTCTTCATTAGGGACTGTAGTGATACGATAAGGGGTAACGGGTTCAAACTTGAACAGGGGAAGTTTAGATTGGATATAAGGAGGAAGTTCTTTACTGTGAGGGTGGTGAGGCACTGGAATGGGTTGCTCAGCAAAGTTGTGAACACTCCATCAATGGTGGTGTTCAAGACCAGGTTGAACAGAGCCTTGGGTGACATGGTTTAGTGGGAGGTGTCCCTGCCCATGGCAGGGGGGTTGGGACTAGATGATCCTAAGGTCCTTTCCAATCCTAACTATTCTATGATTTTTCACAGCTCTCCTGGTAAGAATGTGTGGTGGGTTGATCAGACACAGATCACACTGTCCAGTAGATTATTCTTCTTTTGGGTCTCAAGCACATGAAATACATAGTATCACCAAATGTCATCAAGCAATGTACTGATCAACCTATGTCTGCTCTGTGTACATGTATCTGTTAATGCAAAGGCGCAAAATTACCTCCTGCCTCTTGGTGACATCTGCTTTTCTTTTCCCATTCAGCTATGCACTTGGCACACTAAGCCAAGGTTCTTCCAATGCCTAGTGCATTACAAATTTGGGGTTGTTTGCCAATGCCTTAAACCATGTTTAAGGCCACTGAGTTGTCACAAGTGTGACAGGTTACTTAGATTTAGTCCCTGTTTCAATTTTGGCAACTCGAATCACAGATCCTTCAAGTAACTGTTTCACAATCAGGAAATGTCACACAGTGAGAATATGAGGCTGGTACACCTACCACAGTCTCTTAAATTTGATGCCAAGATTTTCCCATTTTGCTACTTATGACATACCTTCAGAAAGCGTGAGTGGTTTTGTGTTTCAGGCTCCTGTATTTAGTATTCAAGAATGTGATTTTTTTGGATTCTCCCCTCACCCCCAGCACCTCACACTACCTAGCCTGGAGATGGCAATCAGATACTGAAACTGTAGTGGTTAAATTACCTTGCCCAATTTGCAGAAATTGTAAATTCGTTTCAAGATTTGGGGGGGAGGGCAATTTTCAAGTGAAAAATAACTTGCAGATTTTTGTGTCATATCTCAGGAACAGGGAAGGTCTGGTTGGAAATGTGATGCTCCAGGGCACCCTTGATTGCAGCGATCATGAGATGGTCGAATTCGAGATCCTCAGGACAGTGAGAAGAGCGTGCAGCAAGCTCACTGCCTTGGACTTCAAGAGAGCAGACTTTGGCCTCGTCAGGAACCTGCACAGTAAGGTTCCATGGAATATAGCCCTAGAGGGGCAGGGGGGCCCAAGACTGTGGCTTGATATTCAAGGATCACCTGCTGCAAGCTCAGGGGTGTTGCATTCCAACTAGAAGGAAATGCAGCAGGAGGTCCAGGAGACCTCCTTGGATGGATAAGGAGCTGCTGAGGAAAATTTGAAGGAAAAAAGAGGCTTATAAAAGGTGGAAGCAAGGACAGGCCGCCTGGGAAGAATACAGGGATGTTGTCCGGGAAGCTAGAGACCAGGTTAGGAAAGCTAAGGCCCACTTAGAATTGAACATGGCTAAGGATGTTAAGGATAACAGGAAGGGATTCTATAGGTACATTGCAAATAAAAGACAGACTAGGGACAAGGTGGGCCATCTCCGGAAGCTATCAGAAGAACAGGCTACCCTGGATTTGGAGAAGGCTGAGGTTCTTAATGACTTCTTTGCTTCAGTCTTCACTGGCAAATGCTCTGACCACACCACCCAAGTCTTGGGAGGCAGACACAGGGACAGTGAGAAGGAAGACCCTGGGCCCACTGTAGGAGAGGATCTGGTTCGAGACCATTTTAGGAACCTGAACATACACAAGTCAATGGGAGCTGATGAAATCCATCCGCGGGTCCTGAAGGAGCTGGCAAATGAAGTTGCTATGACACTGTCCATCTTATTTAAAAAATCCTGGCACTCAGGTGAAGTTCCCGATGACTGGAAAAAGGGAAATATAACCTCCATTTTCAAGAAGGGGAAAATGGATGAGCCGGGGAACTACAGATCAGTCAGTCTCACCTCTGTGCCTGGCAAAATCTTGGAGCAGATTCTCCTGGAAGGCATGCTAAGGCACATGAAAAACAACAAGGTGCTTGGTGACAGCCAGCATGGCTTCACTAAGGGGAAATCCTGCCAGACCAATCTGGTGGCCTTCTATGATGGGGCTATAGAACTGATGGACAGGGGTAGAGCAGTTGATGTCATCTACCTGGACTTGTGCAAAGCGTTTGACACTGTCTCACATGACATCCTTGTCTCGAAGTTGGAAAGACATCCATTTGTTAGGTGGACCACTCAGTGGATAAAGAACTGGCTGGATGGCCACATGCAAAGAGTTGTGCTCAATGGCTCAATGTCCAGCTGGAGACCAGCAACGAGTGGTGTCCCTCAGGGATCGGTGTTGGGACCGGTCTTGTTCAACACCTTTGTCGGTGACATGGAGAGTGGGATTGAGTGAGCCCTCAGCAAGTTTGCCAATGACACCAAGCTGTGTGGGTCGGTTGATACATTGGAGGGAAGGAATGCCATCCAGAGGGACCTTGACATGCTTGTGAGGTGGGCTGATGTCCACCTGATGAAGTTTAACCATGCCAAGTGCAAGGTCCTCCACCTGGGTCAGAGCAATCCCAGGCACATCTACAGACTGGGCAGAGAAGAGATTCAGAGCAGCCCTGTGGAGAAGGACTTGGGGGTTTTGGTTGATGAAAAAATGAACATGAGCCAGCTTCAGTGTGCGCTTGCAGCCCAGAAAGCCAACCGTATCCTGGGCTGCATCAAAAGGAGCATGACCAGCAGGTCGAGGGAGGTGATCCCGCCCCTCTACTCTGCTCTCCTGAGACCTCACTTGGAGTTTTGTGTGCAGTTCTGGTGTCCTCAACATAAAAAGGACATGGAACTGTTGGAACAAGTCCAGAGGAGGGCCACGAGGATGATCAGGGGACTGGAGCACCTCCCGTATGAAGATAGGCTGAGAAAGTTGGGTCTGTTCAGCCTGGAGAAGAGAAGGCTGCGTGGAGACCTCATAGCAGCCTTCCAGTATCTGAAGGGGGCCTATAGGGATGCTGGGGAGGGACTCTTCATGAGGAATTGAAGTGATAGTACAAGGGGTAACGGGTTCAAACTTAAACAGGGGAAGTTTAGACTGGATATGAGGAAGAAATTCTTTACTGTAAGGGTGGTGAGGCACTGGAATGGGTTGCCCAGGGAAGTTGTGAATGCTCCATCACTGGCAGTGTTCAAGGCTGGATTGGAGATAGCCTTGGGTGGCCTGGTTTAGTGTGAGGTGTCCCTGCCCATGGCAGGGGGGTTGGAACTAGATGATCTTAAGGTCCTTTCCAACCCTAAGTATTCTATGATTCTATGACAGGCCTCTTTCCCTCACTGGCAGTTTTGCTTTAACTTAGCATGATGGCATGTGTACAAAATCCCTGGCTGATTTCAGCATACATTTGTCGATTAATATTTAAAGTATACAACTATTGATTAATATGTGAATGCACTGCACCACCGACCCTCGTCCTGTGAAACATACTATTTGTGCAAAGGGATGTGAGATTTCTTGGGCATGCTGACTGTTTTCACTGACCTTTACAATGCAAATAAAAATTCAATTACTATGTAATCTCACAGTTTCAACTAATAAAAATGTAAAATTTTGAACCAAGAGCTTTTCTTGAGTTGTACTGTTAATAAAAGTGCAGTTTGCATAAAAATATCCTTTGCAGTTTCTCAAACGCAGCAGATGGTTGTGTTTTTCCCTTGAAAAATATGAAAACAATGTCAGGCACTTCACAAACAGTCCATCCATAAGCTTGTGTTTCAAAAGACTATGATTAAAGACAATGTATGTGCCAGTAGATTACCATCTGAGTGTG
Organism: Ara ararauna; assembly: GCA_028858755.1. Taxonomy (NCBI): domain Eukaryota; kingdom Metazoa; phylum Chordata; class Aves; order Psittaciformes; family Psittacidae; genus Ara; species Ara ararauna. The sequence continues at coordinate 19,564,891 of CM054377.1, forward strand.
AAAGAGAAGTATATAACATCAAATGAACTTTCATTTATTCCCAATTTCACCCCCAGTCATCATATATATCATAAAACATCAGTATGCCTGAATTAATCCACTTGTAATTGCTCCCAAAGGATGATCCAGGCAGTAGTAAACTCCTCTCCAAAAAAAAACAACAAAAAGCCGCAATTGGTTGAAACAGAACATTTGCATGCCAAGCACAGTACAGAGTTACACATACATAAGGATTTCATCCACACCATCATCTGGTATTGGGGCAGTTTCACACAACTAATGTGGAGCTCTTAACTTACCATTTGAAGTCTACTACGTAAATACACAGCTCCAAGTCCCGCAGGGAATGTCACATCTCCTCTAGATGTCTCTGGATGTTAATTCTGAGAACATTATAACTCTGAGCAGGATCTATTGTAAGGAGTCAACCATTATATTAGCATTATAACTGTTCTTCAATATTTGCTCTAATGGAAGAAACTAAATATTTTTGTGCTTGCAGTATTGACTCTAGGCTACCCTCCACATGCACACTAAGCTGTCATTTGCTCTTAGATGTGTTTCCATCTTGAGATTTACCTCCACATTTTAGCAATATTATTTATTTTTTGTTAATATTTTACTTACATATAGCAATATGCTCTAGTTCTCTAATATTCACAGAATCATAGAACAGAGTTGGAAAGGACCTTAAGATCATCTAGTTCCAACCCCCCTGCCATGGGCAGGGACACCTCACCCTAGATCATATCTTCCAAGGCTCTGTCCAACCCATCCTTGAATACTGCCAGTGATGGAGCATTCACAGCTTCCTTGGACAAACCATCCTAAGTGTCTCACCATCCTCACAGTAAAGAACTTCTTCCTTATCTCTAACCTGAATTTCCCCTGTTGAAGTTTAAACCCATTACCCCTTGTCCTAATGCTACACTCCCTGATGAACAGTCTATCCCCAGCATCCTTATAGGCCCCCTTCAGACACTGGAAGGCTGCTATGAGGCCTCCGTGCAGCCTTCTCTTCTTCAGGCTGAACAGACCCAACTTTCTCAGCCTGTCTTCATATGGGAGGTGCTCCAGCCTCCCGACCATCCTCGTGGCCTTCCTCTGGACTTGTTCCAACAGCTCCGTGTCCCTCTGATGTTGAGGACACCAGAACTGTACACAGTGTTCAAAGTGAGGTCTTACAAGAGCAGAGTAGAGGGGCGGATGACCTCCTTCGACCTGCTGGTCACGTTTCCTTTGATGCAGCCCAGTTTACAGTTGGCTTTCTGGGGTCCATGTTCAGTTTCTCATCAACCAACGCGTTGATCAAGAACTTTCAGCATGGCAATATGGTTTACAAAGCTGTAAATTTCATTACTGATTTTTCAGTACCTTCAGTTATCATTATACTAATAACTCTCAAAATGAAAATGGTCATACGCTTTGAATTTATGCATTTATTTCATGTTTGCCAATACAGTCATCAAAACAAAGTCTCTTGTGCTGTTTATCGTAGTTTTATAAGTGATTGCACCTTTGTTTCACACCAACTTTTGCAGATGAAATACATGTAGCATAGTGCTCCTCTGTATGGCACAAAGGCATAGCCTATCCAAAAACCCCTGATGTCACTTCCCATTTACCTCAGCCAGCTTTGAACAGGCATTTACGAGACAGGCCCCGAACAGCACGAGTGTGTTTGCATGGCCATTCCCATCTGAGGGAATAACACCCTTATGGAGACATGCAGTTTGAGAGCCATACTTTGGGCAGATAGCAAACCAAAACTTAAAGGGACATGTTTCTCTGGAAAGAACATACAGATCTGCACTTTTGTAAACTGGAAACACTACAGAAAGATACTTGCAGGAACAAAAAAATGCCATCTCTTGCATCAAACAACAATCCTTGCTTCCTGAAAATAAGTCAACACTTCAGAGAAGCTCAACTGTTTTTCAGTGGTCTTGGTCTTCAATAATTAGCCACCTTCATTTGTGATTTGTTTCATTAAAACAAAGAATGTTCACCAAGAATGAATGCAATCAGTGTAAGAAGACAAAACAGAAATTAGCATACTGCCTATAGCCAAGACAGAAAAAGAGCCTGCATGGCACAGCACAGTATTACTAGCTAATGTATAAACTCCTTAAAAGCAAATTTACTACTTTGTAAAAACAATGATTTTAGCAATCTTGGTGCTTCTCCTGTAGTATAAGTTGGGAGAAATGAAGGAATAAAAAAAAGACACCTTTTGATGAGAGGTTATGTAGTCTCTACAACCGAGTAAATTTAGTTGCTATTGCAGCAGAGGAATGTGATAGGAAATTTTACAGTTGAAGGAGAAATGTCACAGTATTTTGATAAGAGAGCGATGAACTTTTTTTCCCTTGTGCCATTATCAAGGCGAAGTGAACAAAATACATCATTTATAACCCACTGCTCTACCATTATCTCCTGGTGAGACACTTGTTTTAAAACACACAAGGACCTTTTTTCTCTAAGACTAAAGCTCTCTGTGAGGCTCAGTCTTCCTTTATAACCATGAAAGAAAGTTGACACTTGTGTGGGCCAAAGTTTCCAGGCAACCACACAAGGGCACTTATACACCCTCCAGGTCACCCCCCGTTCTGAAGTACAGAGGAAGCATATGAACAGTATATGTCCCTTTGATCACAGATACCATCTAAAACTGATGTGGAGAGAAAATCCTGCTCTTTGGAAGAAAGGCACTACAGTCTTCTCAAAGCATTTTCTTACCTAATATACACAGAAGTAAAGGTTAGCATGTAAGCACAAAACTGCTGAAATATTTTTTCTCTTACCAGCTACAAAATGCATCTGACTCCCTCCTGACATTTAGGACTCTTGCCTAGGTATTCTTGCTCCCTGTTCATTCTTTTTTAATATTTATCTCCAACATAACAGCAGAGTTGATTTACTGTACCAGCTCCATCAGCAAACCTATACCCCAGCATGTGATTGCATAGAAGCACTAGAACTGTGTACCAGAGAGCATTCAGTAGAGGCGACTTCAAATAATGGCACATTTGCAGAGATATACAGAAGTCCACAATACTTCCATATCAATATACCAAAACACGATATAAATAGAAAATCAGAAACATACCTTTTTAATTTATGGTGAATAAGAGAGAGAATATTTGTAATAAAAGCCTGGCGCTAATCAGTATATCTGCTTAGTAGAATTAAATGTCTGTTTTAACAGAATTCAATGTATATGAGATTAAGTTACCATATGAGCAATAGTCTGGAGATCCCCTCATTAGTACTCCCATATTTTATTTGTCCTGTTGTACAAAAGTTAGATTCAGATATAAGCAACCAGTTTAACTTATTTCATGAAAACAGAAACAAAAAAGCTTGTTTCCAGAAATTGCAGATAAATTTACAGCCTAACCCTCAGGTTATGCTGCTACTCCTACAATGTGTTTAACAGCTCAAATGGTTTGTCTTGACTGTTAATGCATTTGCTGAGTCAGTGAGGAAAAAGACACATTATGTGAACAGCAAGGAGAACTCTAATAGGAAAATAAAATGGTACATTATCTTTTTACATCAAAATGTACCATGCATCATTCTAACAAAAAATAAAGAAAAACCCAAGAGACAAGCCTAATCATAGTACAACCGACTGCTTCAAGATCAAGATACACAAACACAGGACACATCTTTATGTAAACACTTATCAAAGATAATAGATCATAACTAAATTATGAAACTTGAGAAATAAATAAGATGAATACATAGCTATTGCTATATAAACATTTTTGTTCCCCACTGCACAACTAAAACAAAAAAATCAGAAAAAATATTATGTTAACTGTAAGACATTTAGAATGTTTCACTGAATTACTTAATATTTCCCCTGTTGTACAAATGCTACTGGATTAATTCCAATGGACAGATGTTTGCAGCAAGAAAGAATATTTAGAAGGTAAGCTATTCAGAAGTCTGAATGAAATGAATTTAGCAATATATTCTTTCAAAGCTTCAATATAAGACCTATGATTTAATTTCCACACTCCAAAGCTAGTGGGCAGGTCAGTCTATTACTCAGCTCCTGTATTTAACTTTGTTCAAGAGTAGTTGGTCTAAGACCAACAGAGTCTCTAAATACAGAATGATAACTTAATTTCTCAGTTATCACAAAATAACATATGATATTAGGTGGTAGTGACATGATAACTCCACTGGAGACAATGGTAATTACATAGTAAATCGTGTCAATGATACTGCATTATCTCCTAACTGTTCAATTAACTTGTGTCACCACTGCATAGGATGTTTAGAAAGTTGCTGATGCAATATTTCTGTATCATAATTACAAAGACAGTTGAAGAAGATAGCTCACTATAATTTTAGAAAGTTTCTAATATTACTTGATGAAACTATCTCTACTATGAAAAACAAACAAACATTGAGGTGAAGAATGAGACCTAAAAACCTGGAAGACATGCCTGAAATGAAAACACGTTGTTGGCAAGACTGTCATCAAACAAATTACTTTTTCTTCTTTCAGGCAGGGAATGAGACATTTCAAAAATCGAATTCCAACTGATACTTATTCACCTAACTAAATGGTAAGAGCCCTCAGCCATCATTAAAACAATTACAAATTTAATCCCTGAAAAAAGTAACTTTTCCTGCGCTGTGCAGATAGCCTGATAAAGGTAGATGACTTTATACTAAGGGAATATGCTTAAATCATAAAATAGCAGAAGGATGGGAAAAAAAAGAGCTTTTCTATAACTTACTCACAAGGCTGCACTTCCACCAGTGACACAACTGGCCTTCTCATTTTCACTCTTACAAATCAGAAAGTCCAGTGAGGTGAAAGGAATTACTCAGACATAAAATGGAATAAAATGCTGCCAGGAAACACATAGACTATTTATCTCATTATTGCCTTTTAATATGCAGGACTGCAGGATATGATTGTTCTCTTCAAATGATGTCATGCTCTGGTCATCCATACACCACTGCTTTGTAGTTCAATAAGTTTATTCTTAATCACTATTTTTGCAAGGACAGAATTAAATCATCAGCTGGTACAAATCACAGTTCTAGCTAGAACTTTTGTTCTAGACGAAAGATTTTATGCTGATTAACATCATCCTAACATCTTGTTCAGCATTAGTCTTTACTATGAAAGAAATGTCCAATATCTGTGAGTCAATCCCAATCAATAGAAAGGTTTTAAAATATCCCTGTAGTAGAGGCGCTTTGGGGCATAGGCACCTCACAGACAAAGAAATTTCTGAAAATGTCCCAGCACATCTTCATCAGGAGGCTTGTGGCAAATAAAGCAGGCTTTACACTATATGGCAACATTTACCTGCAACAGAAACACTTCTGAAGCACAAAGTTGTTTTTATTATATTTTTCAATTTTTCTTTGTGACAATGCTATTTCATACAGCTTATTTAATTTTAGAGCACCTCTTTCAAAGACAACTCCACCTACTTTTTCATCTCTGCTCATACCAGTTTTGTGGTTATAAAAATACAAAAGAATTTGCATGATTTTAGAGCACAACTCATTTCCAGCAAATCAACACACATACTTTCAATTTGTTATGCATGAGAGATGTGTAAAATCACAGAGATTTGGGCCTACGGAGGACAAACCAGCAAAATATGTAAGCATTGTATCTAAATCATAATTGAAGTTAAACTCTAGTTTTTACACAGACACTATACAGTGAATTCACAAATACCAGGAAGGACTTTAAAGGTATCAGACCACATCCTAGACTTGTCCTTGGCTGTCCTAAGAATGTGCCATGTAACTGCTGTCTATAGGGGCTAACCTATGCTCTGCAGGCATGACACACAGCTCAAGCGATGCTTCTACTCCCCCTTTCCAGCAGCCGTCCTTCTCACAGTCCCCAAAAGGCACTATTAATCTCCTGTGCGAGGCCACACCTGACTGCTGCTTCTGACATTATGGATATCATACTGGAAACAAAGTTATTGGCAAATAAGGAAATAAAGCCAAACCCACAAAATTCCAACTCAGCCCAAACCTCTTCCGAATCAGGGGTCCAAATACGGTAAGATAAAAAACCTCAAATTCCTAAAAACTCTCCCCCTCTTCTGTGCTAATTAAGCTTTCGAATTTTTGCCATTTCCAGTCTTACACCCATTAAGTCACAGAATAAGAACACAAGTACAAAAGCAAGAGAACAGACATCAACAAGACTAAATGCATAAAAAAAATCAAATTCTTCTCTAAATTATAAGTAATTTAGTAACTTACCCTAAAAAAAAATCTGCATATAAAAGGAAAAGAAAAACCAGATGTGTTTTCCATTTCCAGTGCAGTAGGACTTCACACTGCTCCAAACTGGGAGACTTCGGGGAGATGAAGGCGGTTGCTGTTTATAATGCATTTATAGTTCTCAATTTAACAAAAGGCTCTCCATATAGACACGAGTTCATCTTTATGAAAGCAGTCTGAATTATAAAACCACTAAATAGACAATCATCAAGTGGTTCACTTTGTTGCCAACTTCTGCAACTAGCGTAACAGGCAAGAGTGAACCTAAAATTAAAAAGTTTCTTTTGGTTGTCTGATTATTTTGAGGGGTTAGGAGGGTTTTTTTTTTTTTGGCTTTACCATCTTCCAGCATCCTCTGTAGAACTTTTGAGAAACAAGACATTTCTTTTGAATCAGATACCCATTATCAATTTGGACAGAGAGCGTCTGAACCAGTATTATCTGCAAGTGATTTATGAGGGCAGGTATTTCTCTACCTGAACTTTTTAGTGGAACCATAAATATCAGTACAGACAGAGGCTGGGATTCAAAGGAAAAGCCTTGAAAAACATTTTATATGGGAAGCTACTTTCATCTGATGAAAATTTTAATTTGCCATTTATGTATTCTCAAAGACGTTTCATATAAGCCAGATCTCTCCTCCTTTCTTACTGATATTTTAAACATATTTACTCTGAATACTTACCTATTAATAAAGCCTATTGAACCAAGCCAACTGATCAGATATTGACTTCAACTAACAATGACTCTGAGACTGAAACATTATTCAGAAGAAAAGAGTGCATTCAATATAGCAGTGTAAAGCCAGCATTTTGAATCGTTCATGAATATCCTCAAAATTCCTTAGAGAACCAGTATTCCCTTTTTTCTCATGTAACCTTCAACAATGTATTGAGCATTAGAAAGGCATTTACCTTTGGGAGTCATCCATCTCCCCCTCTCTAAAATGCTGTCAGTAATTCTTTCTCTGAAACAGAGAAGGATGGGTTTATGCAACAGCTCTATGTGAAGTACCTACCTCAGGGTGGACTAGGAATATCCAGCTCCTTTGACTTCTCTTCCAGACTTAGTTTGTTCAGACCTTGAGATTATATTGGAAGCACCATTTAACATTATTAACATGAAAACTAAAAAAAAAAAAAACATTTTAATGACTATTTTGATTTATATGAGGTTATTATGGGTTTCCAACATAGTCTATTTTATGAAAAAGATTAAAAAAAAAAAAAGTCTGTTCTCTGTGGAATTGATTTTTTTAATCGTCAAATTTATCTTCTAGATATTTAAGTTTTATTAGCTTCTTTTTTAACCTTTTCTTATTTCTGTTTATGATTTCTATTCACTTAGTTCTCAGATATTATCAGCTGGATCAAAAAAATGTGTCTATAAATTGAAACGGAAAGAATCCCCCTTTATAGTTCTGTAAATGTATTCAGCCAGAGCAAACGTTATGGAAAAGCATGTATCAACTAAAACGCGATTGTTAAACCAAAAATTTACATACGTGCATTTCAATACACTACCTTCATTAGGACATTTAGATACTTATCCAACAACAGTCAACTAGGATGTACATGTGCTGGATTATAATCTGTATTTACAGTTCTAATAATGTACATATTAACCATATTTTTTACCAGAAGATTTCAAATTGTTGAAAACATAAAAGTGAATAAAGCATCACATCTTCCTATTTAAGACATCAGGGTAATACACTTCTTTCACAGTTAATAAAAACAATACGTCAACTCTCATTGAAAGTCTCAGTTTCGTGAAGCTCAGTCTTGGCTTGACTTTAGCACTTGACTTCCAACATGCTTCTAATCCAACAGTGAAGCCCCTTACCTGTGAAAATCAGGTTCTAGATGCCCAGAATAGGGCATCAGAAAGTCACGGTCAAATGTTAGGCATCAGGGAGCTGGCCACTGTCACAGAGAAAGTAAGTCAGTACTCCCATTTTTGTATTATGCTTATTTGACACCAAAACCACCTGGTTATTTTACACCATTCATTTTGAAAAGTGAAAAGAATTGAGAGTTTTGCTAGCTTTGTATACATAAAATGTATACTTGTAATGTGTTTATGATTTCTTTGCTTGTATGGTAAGAGTTGCATTTAGCTATGATGACACAATAAATAATATTGCCAAGCAATACAGGGAAACAACTTTCAGCATGCTGAAGACAACATTAGGAAGAACTGCAAGACCTAACTCAGAAACTCTGATTTCCTTCCTCATATTTATTGTGTAAGGGAACATATGTGGAATCCACTCCACTGGTTGCAGGAGAGTCCATGAAAGGCAAAAGAAGAGCCCACAAGCTTTTCACACCCTTTTTTAGCTCATCACAGAATGGTGTTATGCTCATCTCAGAGACTCTAAATCCTTCCTGTCAAAATATGAAGGGTTCAGTCAGGGCTGGTAATCCAGTGCAAGGAGGAGGAGGGAGAAATTAAATGGCCAAGAACTGCTGCAAGAAGGGCATAAAGGAAAAACAAGGCTGACACTGCAGTGGGGCTGTATAGAAATATTTAGAACATCCTGCAAGTAGCAAGTATGATGAAAAAATGCTACATCTTACTAATGTATGGATATGCCATAACACAAAAACATAAAATAAAACAAAACCCACATGAATTTCCAGAAAAAAATAATTACCTGTGTACAGCTACAAATGACCATATTTACGATTGATGGATTTTGCATAACTCTATAAAACAGATACTATGATACACAGGATTTTAGTAATATAGTTCCTAGAGTGAACTAGAAAACCATTTTCCATCAAATTACTGTCTCCTTCCCCTTAAAAAGTATCTGACTAAAGCAGAGATAATGTAAAGTTCAGCTATCAAAAATGGCTTCATTAAGAACTTTAATGAAGCACATGGGAGCCATTTATTGACTCCTCAACTATTAAGACATAGCATTATTACTGCTTTAATAGTATTTCCATTTTCATTTAGGAAATAACTAATCAAGAGATCAATGTACCAAAGACTTTATTTTCTCTCCCATGGGTCACTGAAAGTACATTTTTTAAAATGCAAAAAACGTAAAGGCAATTCTCCCCAGCGCCATATCACATAAGCAATTTACAGAAATAACAAGGAATGCTAAAGGTCAATGGCTCCCGATCTAAGCCATGTTATAAAACAAATGAAAATTGTTCGTGGTAATTCTACCTTTCTGGTGGAAGTAAGAGATCGCTTTCACATCAAAGAGGCTTACCTCCAAAGTATGCAAAGCACCTCCACCCTGACCTGCTGTCAACCTGTGAGACATTTCTATTTCTCAGCCTCACTTAGAATGCAAACTACTGTTTTCCTGGTAGTTCTCACAGCTCCACTTCCTTTGAGGTACAGATGTGTAGCCAAAGAACCCAATCAGATAACACCCATTTACATATTTATAAAGTCTCCTGTAAAATCTCGTATCAATTGTTGCCACTATATATAGCCCTTTCAAAGTATCTTGTGGGCACAAGCGCTCCACTGCACTGCTCCCTTCAGGAGTCCAGATATATCGTATAATGTGATTTCAATGTAAATGTGGCCCATCACACAATCATACCACTTCACAAACTCTTTTCTGCTGGGGTAGCTTAAATCTAAACACACTCAAGCAGCTTGCTGCACTGGAGCAAGATTTCCTCCACATAAAAAAAGTCAAAACCCCCAACACAACAATGCCAAGGAAAAAAAATCTGAACATTTTCTGCAGAAAGATGGGCCGTCTCCAAATCCTTGTGCCCTATCAGACAAATTAAAGTAAATCAAGCATGAAATGAAGCAGAAGAGCCCCGAGATAAGGCTCCTTTAAGTCGTTTACAGATTAGGATAGAGAGAGGTGCATCTGGTCTCTGGCAGTGAAGGAGGCCAGTTTCTCATCTCACAATAGCAGCCTGTGTATAGGATTACCTTACCTTGTCACTGACAAGGGAAAAAGCGCCTGCAAAATGTCTCTAACTAACTTCCTAATGTTCCCAGCTAAGTTCTCTTATTAAAGTATTAACTGTTACAATGATAGAAATAAATTTTGATAAAACAAAATAAAAACAGACACTAGTCTGATTTATGAGCTGGTCAGACACTGATAAACTGGAGGCTCTGCTACCAGCAGATGAGCCTCTTCGCTTATCAGTCAGGATTTCACTGCTAGAGACAGCAGATAACTTTCCAACTGGAATCAGTGATTCTGTGAACTGTGTGTTACTGGTCCAACTGGTGCTCTAGCAGCACCTAAAAGGGCCTCTTGTGTTATCCGATGGGATTTTGCGCTGCATGCAGCGAGACATGTCCCTGCTGGAAGTGACGGCTGAGCTCAAAGGTCTGCACAGCTAATGGTTAAACTGGTGCTTCTGCAGAGTAAACCAGCCTCTCATCAGCTGCCATTCAGCTTCTACAAATTGGAGGCCTGCCTTCCTTCCTTCTTTCTTTCCTTCCTTCTGCAGGAAGACGTGTCCCTCCTGCTTCTCCCTCGTGGCCCCTTTACCCAAACCCTGCAGCCCCAGGGTCAGCTCCCTGCTGCCCCGTGGGCTGACGCTGCCCCGGCTGTGCCCAGGATACCCACTTGGGCAGCCCAGTGGGGCTTCAGCAGGTGACACTCTTCCCTCAGAGCATGCCAGGCTGTGGGAGAGTTCAGCACCATGCTAAGGCAGGCTGCACTGGGTCTGCAGGGGTAAGGTAGCCCTATGGTCTCTCCTTTCCACACACCTGAACCCCACCACGCTCAACACCTTGTAATTTGGATTAGGAATACCTCCCTAATGAAATTGCTCCAGACGTGCCCCTAGTTTTGTCATTATGAGCTATCCTACAAATGCGATGGGTGTCCTAGACCTCAAACAAGCAAATGTAAGAGTCCCCTAGGAACCCCAGCAGTAATCAGTTATTGAAAATGAAGAAAGCAGGGAGATGCAAGATAACATATACTCATAGCTAGATGTGTACAAACCCTTCTTCGAAAGAAGTAAAGTAGTAAGTCAATTTACAATTGCTTTATAATTTCCACCTTTTAGTTCTCTTTGTGAATACTGGAAAAATACACAAAATATGCGTTTATGTGCAAAAATACAGAGTCTGGATACCAACACAGCATGAACTAAAAAAAAAAAAAAAAAGCTTCACTCCTTAAAGACATCTTACGTCACCTATTCTTACATAAAGACCTATAGGCTACCTTATTCCAGTGACAATGTATGTACTGTGTCTTCTGAGGGTGAAAACACATAGTATAATGCTTTTTAGTTCTCTAAAACTCCAGAATGAAGAAAAAACTCCCACAATTACAATAGCATGAACTAGTTCTAGATCAAGATAGAACTAATTTAACCTCTCAAGGCTCTAAAGAAAGGATGTACATGCACTCTCATTTGACAAAAAAGAGCATTTTAAAACAGAGCAGAGTATTAGTTCCTGATACACAAAGGATAAGACAGAAACAACCCAGAAAGCAGAGTATAATTTTACCAAACTAATCCACAAAGAATATACAGCAGGACAGTAGCAAGTATGAAATTGTCCTTCAAGTTTTAATTGCCAGACCCTAAATTGATGATGCTTCAGGAAATCTTTTTAAATGCATAAAAAAAGGAAGGCAGAAGTCACTGTGCCTCACCCCAGAGCACTTTTTCTGCTCACATTTCACATCACATTGAGCCCCTTACACTCTTCTGGGATGTTTTGGATATTTGTCCAAAGAATGCCTCCAGCTCCACATGACGTTCAACCCAACCAAATGGAGCAAGGTCCTCCCTCTCCTCATGCTACACTCAGACTCCTCTGAAGCAGTGATATCGCCTACTTGCCTTGTACACTACACACTCAATAAGGTTTTGAGGATCAGGGTTTTATTTTCTTTTTGAAGACTATTTCTCTGACTTTTCATTAGCCAGGCATCACTCGCTGCTATGAAAATGAAAAATGTACCACATTATCACACGAAGATCTCATGAACTAACTGTAGGTGTTACAAACAGGACAGGTGGATTAAATAATGCATGAAAACACTCCCACAGGAGGCACCTCTTATCCTTTGAAGAGACTGTCTGAGCAAGTGAAAGGCAAATGAAATTTCTGTCCTCACGAACTGTCAAGACCAATTTCATCTGTCCCCAGCACTTTCAACCACAACCCTGCCTTCCCATTGAGGTTTCTGTTTATATGTTTAAAATAATGCCAGTTTTTATTTCAGTCCTTCTTATTTACCTTTTAAAATACACACTGCAAAACTGCACCAGTGTAATATCTTATGCTGATACATACGATGAAACCATGAGGAAAAATTATAAGTCAGCGAATTCTGTCTGCATCTTGTATGAATGAATGATCTAAAAGGTAGAAGTAGGCAAGCTCTCGGTGTGAGATTAATGCACCTGATTTGTAGCTGCTGCTCTTTTTTTCGAGGCATGCACCAATGAAATGTGAAGGCACTGTGAAACACGAATGCGATCTATTAATGTTTTGTTCTCATTTACATTATTTTTGCTGTTTGCACAAATATACAAAGGATATGGGGCAAAGGAAGAACAAAGTATTTATATTTGTACTCCCAAATTATTGTCAGTGAACTAAGGTAATAATTCTTTTCTATGCAGAGAACTGATATATTTACACATCTGTGAACAATATCTAACAAGCACTCACTGCTTACTGCTTTCAAAGAATAAACTCACTTAAATTATGCCAAAAAAGATAAGGGACATGCTTTTACTTTCCTATTTATTAACACTATGAGAAGATGACACATATTCATGATATTTATATTGCTCCTACTTTTGTAGCAGACTCATAAACTCTTAGGACAAATTTTTGTTACCTTGTTGTACCAGACAGATTCAAAACTGTTTCATACTAAACTAAAACTGCAAATATTTGATCCATAATTGTTTTCAATAATGTAATACGTTAAACAATTTTGCATACATTCTTTAAAAGTTGCAACTACTGGCATTTCCAAAAACGTTTCCAAACTTGACAGTCCTCCTTCACTACACATGCAAACAAGATTCTCTGAGCTGTGTATGACCTAGTACAGGATACTGTTATAATAAATTACATGGATAGTAATGACATTAAATAATAATACGTGACAACTGTATGAAATCACTTATTAATTACAGTGCTGAATAACTGTTATTCAGATTCTTGTTAAAAAACCAAAGGAGCTGAAGCAGTTCTAGTTTTGATGATCTGTACTTGTCAGTGTTAAACAGTATGGTAAATAATAAAATGTAGTATGACCCACCTTAGGTATAAATACAAGATAACAGGTGCCATTTCTTTCTGAAGGCCTCTATCAATAAACCAAGAACAGTATTATACAGTTTTATACAGTTTTCCAATTTTTTTACCATGAAATACACCTTTGACCACCACCATAATTTCAATTCCTTACAATGCTCAAAAGCAACGAGGAAAGTTTCAGAATGCTCACTGACATCATATGCTGAAATTAACTCCACAGATTAAAGGCTTCTGAAAACACAAAATGCTGCTGTACTTCCCATTTTATCAGCATATTACCTAGTCCAAAACTTGTGATGAGAGACTGTCAAAGCCATGGGGATCTGTAAACAAACATAAGTTTTCTCTGATAATCTAATAAACTAAAGAAAGGTGAAGATCTATGCTGGTTATGTTGGCCATCAAAATGACACTGACATTGAATTTTCTGCAATCAGCACAATACAAGTGAGCAACGTGATGCAGTCAGTATCATTTCCAACCATGATGACTTCCAGTTTCAACAGGCAGGTACACGTTTGCAGCTAGATCAGTGGCAGGTATTGTCAAGACGAGTGAAGAGCAAGGCTTGAGGCTGCACCTCAGGGTTCACAAGAAGCCATACACACATATTCCACTACAGTAATTAAGATAGAATTAATTTTTAAGTATGAACCTCTAACCAGTTATGAAACAATTTAATGATTTAGCCAGTTTAATCAGCACCCACTTTAACCCTAAAAAACTTCTGTTATTCCTTAAAAATATCTCATCAGAGCTACAGACCATATTCAGACTTTTATAATGAGAACTGAACTATTAAAAGTCATGAGCTTAATTTCACTGATTTATACAGTAAAGCAGATTTAAACCAACTCATACATTCCCAAACAAAAAACACCAAAGTGGAAGGCAATTGAATGCATTATACATTTAGTATCTTTACAATACCTTACAACACATTCATTCTATTTGAAATATGGCGGTTTATTTCTATCAGGCTCTGGTTACTGTAAAATAGTCATGGTGTACTGAACTCTGTTCCTATACTACAGATCTGATTTTAAAGAAGCAAAGCTGGTCCAAATAAGAGATCCTCGAAGACCACAAACTATTATCAGCAGTTCTGACAGACTATGTGTGTGTGCAGGATGATCAAGTTTGATAGACTGTGTAACCTCAGAAATGTAAATCAGGAACACATGCAACATATTAAGAGAAGGAAGAATTTGTAAAAATTCTTAGGTTGTCTTTCTTTGAAGTTCTTGCGCCAAAGTGACAACTGACTTTTACCAGCTGAGTTTCTGTCTATTTTGTGTATTCTTTCTTTGGCATAGAGGCAGTTGAGGTAGCATGAATGCAAGCATTTTTAAGTTGCAGAAGCCCCAACAGGGGCATCAGAGAGCTATGAAGGTTAAATCTGTTTTACTAATTTCTTTTTAGTTCCCCCCAACTTAAGAATACCTAATTACGTTAAATCCACTTTTATTTAGCTAAAAACCACTTCTTTCCAAATCACATTTCTCTACATTTTTTCGTAAGCATGTATATTCTGACTAATTTGCAAGTATAGACAGTCTAATGTAAAGTAGCTGAGAGAACTGATTATTGGAAAGACATGGGAAAACCCTGGTCGGTAAAATGACAGATTATAATGAACATTCAGGAAGGCACACTTTTAACTGCTATCGTCCAAGACCCTCTTAAGCTGATTTGAGATATGACTGTACACCCCACTAGTGCTTCCACATATTTTTCATAGCAGGCACAGTATATAAACTTTTCTAACAAAACAGAACTCATTTAGCACCTTTGCAAACCTGTGTTTGAAGGAATAGACTAAAGTACTTATGATAAATAGTGCTGAAGACAGCACATCAGCCTAGAGTTCAGAATAGAAGCAGACAGAAATCAGGCACAAACAAGCCACTCCGTGCAACTGTCAGTGGTCTCTGCTGGATGACTCATGCAATTTGCACAGTAGAAGCATAAAACTGTATTTCTGTTCAAATAAAACAATAAACAAACTAAATAAAATGAGGAACGGAACCTTTAATCCTTCAGCTGCTCTCTCAGCAGTCTCTGTAATAACTCTCAAAAAGTACAATAACGAGCATTATTATGCTAAGTAGAACCTATAGATATAGCAGCACACAGTGCTTCTCTCCATAAGCTCATGGTCTTAAAAAAACTCGAACAACTTACACATATTTAACAGACCTACAAATGCATTCAAGTGTTCTTGACTGCACACACTTGCAGCACTGAAGCCATTTCTAAGGGGACTGTCAGAATTTATCATGCAACTGTTGTTCATCAAAAAAATGGATTTTCACTTCAAAGATATAAAAGCATTTCCCTCCCACCTCTTTCTTGCATGTATCAGTAAAACAGGATGTCTGATTTTCTCTCTTTGCACAGACTGCATATTTAATGCCAATCAGTTTATTAATTACTCCAAAGCTAAAATGAAACCTGTATTTATACACGTAGATGAGGGTTCATTTATTCCTTGTTCTCAGGTCTCTGACACTTGAAGAAGTCTAAGAAGGAGAGCAGTGGAAGGGAAAGAAATTTTCAAAAATGGTCTGGTTCCAAATATTGCAATTCCCATTAGAAGCATACAACCACTTTATCTTTCTTCTTTTGCCATTAATTACAAATAAATTCATCTTTCTCTTGTGAAGCCTGAAGTTTGTTGTTGTTGTTAGATGAGTTGCATTCAAACTCCAACAAAAAAGATGAAGTCAGCATTGAAATTCATCTCACAGTCCAGAATTTACTTAACGGCCAGCCTGTGCGCTGTGATAAACGGAATGATGATCCGGCAACATGTCTTTATCCATGGTTTGCTTTAATTAGCGCTGGCTTGTTTGTTGAAAAGATGATTAATATGCCAATGAAAATTGCATAATTGAATACCACAACACTGGCACAATCAGAAAGACACATGCAGTTTTTTGATTAACATTTATTATTATTATTATTGTGTGTTTTAATGTACTCTTTTCACTATGAAATGATGCAGTTTTCGACCGAGAGGTGAGGAAAAGGCAGGTGAAGTGCAAGTTCATCCGTGGGCAACAAAAAAGATACAATGCAATATAATCATGCAAAATTAGTTACCTTGGTCAAGCAGCCATTTCCAAACTCAAAGCAAAGCCACCTCAGAATTAAAATATAATAGAAGTAACAAGATAACAATGAAAAATATAAACATAAACAACAAAAATACAGATGGCAATGACCATATGGAAAAAAAAAACCCTATGAAAAATCCAAATACGTTCAATATCATAAGAATTAGTATATGGGAATGAGATGAAACAATTTTTAAGCAAAAGGAAAGATAAGTATAAGAAACTTTTACTCTAAAAACACCAATGTATTACACTAACAAAGCACTAAAAATTGGAAAACTAAAGTATTGTCCTTTTCCAGAACTTCCTGTGATCAACTGTCCTAACTAAAATGTATTAACATATTCAGATGGTTATATCTATGTTACAACTGTCACAACAGTGCTAATTAAGGTATGGCCCAGTTTTTATTTTATCTATACCATTTATTTGGGTTTTTTTCCTCTATTTACTTATCCATACTGTCCATCTTCAGGCAGACTTTAATGTTATTTAACACTGATTCTGATGCAAAACTAACTTCTAGGGGCAGGAAGATCCATTTTCTTTAGAAAACTGAATTCAGACTTACATACCAAATCAGTAGGATATACAATAGTTCCATAAATACCTTGGCTGTTTCCAAAATAAGCTAATAGCAAAATTGACAATTTTTGAGCTCAGGTAAGCCAGAAATCTTTTCATAGTTCTCTCCCAAAATTAGCATCTACATACTGACTTCATACTTTCTTCAGTGCCTTAAGCAGGCATAAGAATTTTCTGATAACTGAAGTTCCATTATTTAGATTAATAAACACTTGCACAGGATAACGCAAAGCAAATACTGCTGCACTTTTACTATAATCAAATAAAACAGCAAGAAAAGATTCCCACTTATTTCCTTCTACAAAAAGCAGAACAGGTAGTAAGATTTCTGCAAGAATTGCTCTTCAAAGATCCTCTCACATTGTCCTTAGATGTATGAGGGAAAAAGAAAGGAGAAAACCTCCACAGGAAAGGATTTTGTCCTTCAGTTGCCACCTTTAATGATTTCTGTGGGTCTAAGGTGACCACTGGAAGTACTGTATTGCTTCTCAACAATCCCCAGGTTATGCCTGATCCTGAGCACAGGTAGCAAGAGCACAGCCAAGTAGATAATACAGCCTGGAAAAGCAGGACTGTGCAGGGGGAGGAGGAATCTGTCCTTCCTGCTCCATCCTCCAAGGCCGCCCATTCGTTTCTACGCTCCAAGCATATATTGATCCATACTTTGCTTTGAAGTGAATATATTTTTGAACAAAAATCCTGTGTAGAACTATTAATTAGGGCAGAGAATTATAGCTACTAAAAACCTGACCAAATGAAAAAAAAAACCAAACCAAAACAAAATCAAACAAAAACAATTTACTTGGGAAATATTTGATTGCTGAAGAGGTACAAACATTGTAAATTAAATAATATACATATTTGATCAAAATCCAAACAAATTAGAAAACAGAAGATCTGAAGAAAAATTTGTTCTTAGGCACAAGTCCCTGACAACAGCAATCACTGAGGGCATGGTTTAAGCAACAGCAATGCAGCTGGGATTTCTGAGGCCCCCCAACCTGCACAACACCTAAACAGGATGGACTCAGCCCCATCTGAAAAGCTAGGAGGGAAAACACATTGTCCACCACGGGGACTCACAACCAGATCAAGCTTTTCAATTTCTCTGATATTATAATCTCGAAACTTTACTGTTTTCTAAGCATGTTCAACTTACAGTATCAGCAGATTCAAGCCTCAAGCTATAATAAATATCACTGTTCATATCACCCTGCAGACTGTAGAGGCACACACTGCAATTTGCTTAACTGCAGACCGTGTCTGCTGTCCTGGACCTTTCTAGGCATAAATTTAACAGGGTTTTTGTCTATACTTTTATATTAAAAATATATTTAAAAAGAAACCCTAAAACAGATCATGTTCAGCCCTACAGCTATTAAGTTTCATTTTGTTGCCTTTTAATATATCTTTCCTTTGAAGTAAATAAAACATCTTACCCTTTAAGTTTTTAGAGTTCTTTCTAAGTACTGTAACCCTTCTGTAGGGTTGCAAAAGAAGTAAACAGAGGTGATAAGAAAGAAGTATGTAAAAGCATAAACAGCAAGTTCATTGTAGTAATAAACATTCCTCCTTATTATATTTAAGGAACCAGCGATCATCAAATGAAACAAACAGAAGATTTAAAATACACCAAGAGAAGGTTATTTTTCTACCCAACAGCAGGGCAAGAGTGTGAGGGTCAAAGCTACAGTAGTATCAGGAATTCATACACAAAAAGTCCATCAAAGAAGCTCCAGAATGAAGAATACCAGAAGGTGGCTAGGTTTAATATGGGAAATACCAATATCTGACTACCATGTGCTTATTAACTTTCCCAATTTATCCATTAATGGCCACTGCCACCGACAGATACAGTTCTAAATAGTTCATGACTGTGCAGTTGAGGCTTAAGACATTTCTTACGCAAATTCAATGTACTAAAACTAAATATTTTCCACAAATTTGTCTTCTACAGCCTCAAATCATTATTATCCTCCCCTCCCCCCCCCCTTTTTTTTTTAATTTGGCAGTATTTGGAGACACATGAAACCTAAAATGTTACTGGTTCAGTCTCACTGCAATGTCAGACCTAGATTTTAATTCTTGAGTGGGTTTTGGATGATCAAAAGAAACATTTTTTTTTTCCCTGGAAGTTTCTAAAACTCTTTCCTAACTTAGTATTACTTTCATAACCTTATTCAAATAATTAATAAAGTTATTAAATAAATCCAAATAAATAAATCCTTACCAAATACAGATCTCCTTACATCACTGGCAGATGGTGCCCTAAAAATTCAATAGTCTATTATTTTATAAGACCTTTTTGTTTATGATTCTTGAGCCAGATTCACTCCATGTGATTGCATTCATGTAACAGTTTAGGAGTACAGTTTCATGAGGATCAGATGTTTTATTAAAGTGCAGATATTAAAATATCAGATTTCTTCTCTACTACTATGTAATTCAGTCTTTAAATATCCAATATATCACATAAGGTCTCTTATGTGATTAGTATTTATCACGTATGATACAACCTCCATCTAGAGAATAGACTGTGTACCAACCATGTGAACATGGGAGCTTCACTGAGTTAAAAAGGACTAGTTTTTGAATAACTCCTCACCAAACCAGTGAGAAACTTGCTATATAGCCAGGTTTCTGGACTTTTCTGTCCAAATATTTTGTTTGCCACCTTTCCTGGAATACAAGCTGAATTGTAGGTCAGGTTAATAAAATTATTTACTTCATTCAACTGTTCCTTGACAGTTTTGATGCATACTACTATGTTTATGAATGCTACCAATTTCTAATATTCCTTCCACGTTTGTCTTCATACTATAACATTTCCTTCTACTAATTCCATATGCTGTTTTTTAAAGCTTTACTTTAAAAAGAAATGTCTTTCCTTGCCACTACAGGACTCATTCTTACAACTGTTCTAAAGAAGGCTAATGTTGTGCCAATATTTTAAAAACAGAAAGAGAATGACCTGGGTAATAGGCCTGTCAGTCTGCTATTGATATATGGCAAAGCAATTTGAACAGATGATATAGAGCTGAATTAATAAAGAATTAAATGAAAGTAAGAAAATTAGTGCCAACCAACATATGCGTAGGGAAAATATCCTAAAACACTAACTTTGTATTTGCTAATAACCAGTTCATGCTTAGCTGATAAAAAACATGCATTACCACTACTATATTTACACTTCTGTAAGATATTTGACTTAATACAAGGCTCCAGTTCAATCAGGGGTAACATATCAACTGTCAAAAAATAAAGCTTAGTAGAAACTGGTCAAATGACAAATATGAGCATTGTCAGTCGCTGATTGGATATATTTCTAAATAAGCCTGGAAAGCACTGGTTCTTGACCCTTCAGTACTTAGCATCCTTATGAATGACCAAGAGCAAAGAATCTAATCATTTAATGATAAAGTCTGAGGAAAAGAAAACAATTGGAAAAGACTAAATAACAAACAAGGCTGGAACGCATAATGAGCTGACAAATCCGGGCTCACGGCATGTGTATGGCAATACAGAAAAACAAAGTGCCCACACGACCAAACAATGCCGGACATCATACCCACAGGGCAGGGGATTCTCTTCTGAGAAGCACTGGCTATAAAAACTGTTTGGGGATTCATTCAGGCTTGGTAACAGCTAAAAAGGATTTCCCAGTTGAACACTGTAGATGAAAGTGGAAATGCACATTAGCAAGTGCTACTAAACAGCAGCAATGGAAAGGTATTTTGTGCAGCAGTGGAAAGGTTATATAAACTGGGTAATATGTACTGGCATAGGTCTACCATAATTCTGTGCCCAGTTCTCTTGCCCTAGTTCCAAGAAGAAAGCTGAAAACTTTGAGGTCGTTTAGGGAAAACCCATTAAAATAACAGAACGGCCAGAAAAGCTGTCTTATTATAAAAGAATCATGAAATGAAGTCTCCTCAGCTTATCAAAAAGAATACTATGGTTTGACTTGGATGTGCACCTGTGTAAAAGAAGAAAATAAATACGATGTTAGAATCCTTGATAAAGCAATCAAAGATACAGCAAAGATGTAGGAAAATGGCTGCAAAACTGCAAGAAGGCAAATTCAGACTCAAATACGATGGACACTTTCAGAAGAATTCTCCAACATTGACTCAAACTATCAAAATCCCCAATAGATTATATATAGAAAACTTATCTCAAAATTTAAATTTCTTTACTCAGCACTGGTAAGGCTACACCTTAAGTATTTGTGCCCACCTCTCCAGTCTGCCCGTGTGAGACATGAAGATATTGAAGAGAGTCCAGCAAAGAGTTAGAAAGATGACAAACGGTTTAAAGTGTCTCTCAAATGAGGAAAGGCTCAGAGAGTTTGGGCTGTTTTAACTTGGGGAAAAGAAGCCTCATGGGGAATCTCATCAGCCTATACTAGTACTTGAAGGGAGGACAACTAGAGACCTCCTTAAGTCCCTTCCAACCTGAATAATTATAGGATACCATACTGTTTTAAGGGTAAGCTGTGCTTCAAACCATAACTAAATTCTGCCTAAAATATACCTTTCACTTCACAGGTATTCAAATTGGACGGTTTTAATTCCTGGCCTTTTAATTTATATATTTTATTAATCTATCATTTCCCTACATGTTTCACTTAGTAGACTTAGTTTTAAATAGTCTTAGAAAATGAAGCTAATTGTCAGTAAAAAGAGACAAGTTAGAATTCTAATTAATGTCACTGCATGAAGCAACCTCACTATTAAACTAGTTTCTTTATCAAAGATACTAATTTTAATCTTAACATTAAAAATAAACCAGATAGGACAGCATGCACCATATTTTGCACACAAAAAGTTGTACACGCTGTTATTAAAGCAGAGTTTACATTTATCAATGCAGAGATGTCAAGTTGGAACAACATTCCTAAGAGAAGGGAGACAATGGGGAAAATATCAAACACAAACATGACACTTTTAAGTGTTCCTTATTTTTCTATGCAAAAAGATCAGAGAAACTGTAGAATAAAGTAACTCCATTTAAGACTCCCTCAAATTTGTGAATAGCTTGCTATTCACATCAGGCTAACGAAATAAGTGTACTTACTTTTAAGGCAAACCACAAACAAC
The DNA here is from genome assembly GCA_028858755.1 of Ara ararauna. NCBI lineage: Eukaryota > Metazoa > Chordata > Aves > Psittaciformes > Psittacidae > Ara > Ara ararauna. The sequence continues at coordinate 19,587,224 of CM054377.1, forward strand.
AAAAAATTCTCTACTACATCTTTCAAGCATAACCCCCATAGTAAGAGATCATACAGCTTGTGGCTACTTGCAATTTGGTGAACAAGCAGGATGGTGACTTGGAGCTACTGTGCTCTCATAATTTATGCAACTTAGTAAAAGAAGCTCCAGGAAAAAACAGGACTAACATAATCACACAGCATCCACTATATAGTAAAGTAGACTGCATTGTACAGTATATTAATGTCATAATGAAAACATCTCACTGGACATCATTCCCCAGAGCCTCTGACTCAGCCACTAGTGGTGGCTTTTGGCAATATGTTCCACTTTATATATTTAAGCCCTATAGAGACAGTATCATCAAAGGTTCAATATCAAACCAATTCACTGTTTTCATCTCAAGATCTATTCCCTGGTTGTTTTAACTGAATCGGGCTACAACAAGATATAAAAGCTGTGGAAATAGCTGTTTCCTGTGTCCCTGATGACTTTGGTCACCTCGTGAGGTTCAGGGTGCATAATTACTTTTGTAATAAACAATAATCATGTTATAAACATTAATTACATACCCTCAAAAGCCCTAGGGAGTGATGCATTAACATAGAGCGGGATGTAAATCCGCAGGAAAAAAAAAAAAAAAAAAAGAAAAATATACCTACTGTTTTATTTTTCTTTAGATATCCTATCAATATGAACATGATTTCCAGAGTTTTGATAACCTACCTACAATCCTGCTACAGATCCTCAAAGACTACAACCACAATTGCAGTTGCTCAGTGTGTGCAGAGAAAAAAAATTTAAAATCAAGCTGTAGATATTTCAGGCTAGATAGAAAGAACATTGCTATTCAAACTTATAGAAGACTTTCCCCTGTGTGACTTATTTGGTCACGAAGGAGTTCACTGCAAAAGAAGAAAATAAGGTTTAAGACATTTTAACTGTACAGATATACATAACTACAAATTTTCTGCACTGAAAGAAATCTTATGACATTTTGTCTTCTTTCTTCTTTGTAAATTCACTAAAAATAACCTTCCTATAACCTGTTTGAAAACACTTTGGTCATATTTCTCTGCACTCTCAGAACAAGGATGACAGTAGAAAGTATTTCCCGGTATTATTAGAGTTGGCCATTCAGTGTGCATCCAAATACATTTTCTAAGAAACAAAAATATTTAACATACATTTAAATACATTAATCAATTTTGAAGTATGAGGAGCAGAATTTGACCCCCTTATCTTTTCTTGTATTCAGCTAATCTTATTTCATGATCCTGCAAATTCAACAGAAATAGCAGCATAACTATTATCATGAAAGACCAAAACTCTGGTAATACGGAGAAATCAAGCCAACTCAGATGAGAACCTAAACACACATTTTGTTTGAATCATGAACAGAATTCAAGTTAGCTGTTTAAACAGTGGTTAACACTAACGTCAACTGCCTAAAAAAAACCTGATGTGAAGCACAAGCTACATATCCAGGTTCTTTCTGTAGTAATCTGAGACATGTTCCAAGAGGTAAAATTATCACCTTTCCTGTAGATAACTACCTGAAAATGTAATGAATAAAGGGTCTTATCTTGCTCCATTGACCAAAGACTACCTTAAACTAACTTATAGATGACTATATTTAGATAAGACAAAATTAAAAGGACCTTCTAAGCATTCTTGAAATGCTGTTCTTACCTGGAGTTGAAAATGGGCAGAGATTTGAAAGGCAGCAAGATATGCTTCTGCAGAAACACAGGCAGCAAAATTAAAATAAAGAGAAATGTGGCCTTGGTACTTAGTGGGACACAGACCACAGTGACAATGGACATGAAAAAGGCTGAGGCACTAATTACCTTCTTTGGTTTATTTTCTTCTTCTAAGGTGTGCCACCAGGCTTCCATGTTCCTGAGCCTAGGGGTAAGAGTCTAGATCATTATCCACAAGACTGGAAGATTAAGGGAGCACTTAAGCAAATTGGGTACACACAGGTCCATGGGACCAGATGGGCTGCATCCAGGGATGATGAGGGAGCTGGGTACTGTTGCTATGAATCTATTCTGCATCACTTCTGAAATGCTGTGGCAACTGAGAGAAGGGAAGCTCCCCTATGAATATGAACATGCAAATGTTAAATCAACCATCAAGAAAGATAAGAAGAAGGTTCCAGGGAACTAACAGTTTTTCAAAATAAACTACATCTCTGGAAATAGTATGAAGCAAATCCTCCTCACTGTCATGACCAGGCACATATAGGACAAGATGGTTAGGAACACGTAGCATGGATTTACTAAAGGCAAATCATGCCTGACAACCTCACTCCCTCCGATGATGAGATGACTGGCTCAGCAGGTGAGAGGGGAGAGCAGTGGATTTAAAAAGGCTTTCAACAAAGCATTCACATAGGCATATTGGTGAAATACAAATTCAATAGGTAGATTGCAAAGTGGGTAAAAAAATGGCTGACCCACTGAATAAAAGGATTGTGAAGAGCTGTACAAAGTCCACCTGAAGGCCAGTTACTAGCAGCATCTTTCAAGGATCAGCTCTGAAGCCAATGTTTTTTAACATTATTAATGGTCTGGACAATAAGAAAGAATGCCCTTCAGGTTGGCAAATTTATCATATTGGCAGAAGCAGCTCAGAAACACTGGAGGGCAAGGCTACTACTCAGAGGGACCATAAAAACCTGGAAAAATGCACTGACAGAAACTAGGTGAAGTTCAATCAAGGCAAATGCTGAATTGTGCACCTGGGACAGGTTGGCCCCATGCAACAGTACCAGTTGGGTACTGCCAACTACTTTCCAACTGGAAAGTAGCTTTGCTAAAATGAATGTGCAAGTTGGTAATTTGGCCATGTGCTTTTGCAGCAATCAAGGCCTGTTGCCTCCTGGACTCTGTAGAAGTCTACTGAGCAGTGCAGCCATGCACATAGTGGAATGAGGACCACAAGAGTGCCAGGGGGCTGCAGCAAGGTATGGCTGAAAGAGCTGGGAAGATCAGTGTTAGGACAGGAAGGCTAAGGGGTTTTAACTGCGGTATACAAATATATAATGGGAGGGTAGACCATGCAAAGCCACTCTCCCTCCTATTGGAGGTACTCAGGGAGAAGACCTGAGCACCTGAAATTTAACAATTTCCACAATGTAAGGTATATAAACATTACAACAGTTAGGCAAACAAATCAAATATTGGACACCACTGAGAAATTCTGTGGAATCTCCATCCTTGGTGATCTTCAAACCTTGACTGAGAAAGGCCCAAGCAACCTGATTTAAGTTAGCTCAGCTTTGAGCTGGGGTTAGACTAGGTGACCTCTGGAGGTGCCTTTCAATCTAAATTATTCTATGATCTAAATGGTGGTATTATTCATAGTTATTAATTAATGCATATTAATTAATAATTGATACATTAATACTTAATGTCTCCCTCAATCAAGGCTCTCCTGGATGAAAAAGTCTGATTACATTTTAAAAACATTATCAGGGAAAGGAAAATGTCTTGCATAGTAATCTAAATAAAAAGTCCAGCTTTCTTCTTATTCATAACTCATGTCAGTTATTCATGCTTTCTCTTTCCGATATGTAAAACACATTTTCAATACAAATCAGAACTAAAGACAAGGTCAAGACTTAATAATTTAGTTCTTAATTGAAGTTCAGTGGAATATAGGTAACAACACTGAAGAAAAGGATGTAGAAAATCTCACTTCAGCAGCTGCTTATCATTACATATATCTAGAACTCTCTTTATTCTGATTCCATAGGTGCCAAATGCAGTTGCATTCTGGGATGGTAGGTTAATATCCCTCTAAATCTATCAAAATGCGAAGAGACAAAGCAAAACGGTTCTCTACCCTTAGAGCAAAGCAAACATACCTGAACCGTGCACAATGCAGCACAGCACAGCTGACGCATTTGCTTTCAGGGTGGAAGTTGTGACAGTGGCCATAATTTGATAAAAACTCTACTATAGGAACTACAACACTAGGTTCCCATTTTGGTTCACTTGCCTCCAAAAAGAGTTCTTAAAAGGGAGGGGGAAATTCTCTATCCATCCTTTCTGCTGATATTAATGATTTGTTAGCCAAAAATATATGATGCACTTGGCACCTTTGCTATGGTCATCATAGCAAACATGGACAGAAAGATGTAGATTTCAGTGTCTTCCCCAAAATTCTGCATGATTTTTTTTTTAAATGACAATCAGTATATTTGAAGTAGAATCAGTTCTGGGAGTACAGACATGAACTCAGCTCTCTTCCTTTCTAATTGAAAGCCCTAATCTTGGGACTACAAAACCCAACACTAATAAAATGAAGACAGGGAAAGAAAGGTGTTTAAAGCTAGAAAAATTTACATCAAGAAAGGAGCCAAGAGTCTTCTTGAATCAAAAAAGACGTTCTTATGTTTCCTAATAGAGACATGACAAGGGGTAATAGCTTTTTTAGATTAGATGTTAAAAAGTCCTTCACTATGAAACTGGTGGGACACTGAAACAGGTTTCCCTAAGAAGCTGTGGCTGCCTCATCCCTGGAAGTGTTCAAGGCCAGGTTAGATGTGGCTTTGTGCAACCTGGTCTAGTGGAAGTATCCCTTCCCATTGCAGGGGGGTTGGAACTGGATGATCTTTAAGGTCACTTCCAACTGAAACCATTCTATGATTCTATGATTTCCTATCATAAATTATGTCTCAACTTATTCTATCCTTTTTACTACCTTCATATTTTGCCCAGCACATGCTGAGTTTTCTGATGATGTTTCCAGTAACATCAGATGATTAACCAAAGAAATGTATGCAACAAAAACAAACATATGAATGGGATACTAAAAAGCTTCTCCATTAACTAGCTTATTAATGCATGAAAATCATGGGGGGAAGTAAAGAGAAGCAGAAGACGTTGGTTTTGGACTCCAGTGATGCTGAATTAGCCTGAAACTAAGACTATACTCTCCTCCTCATGGGGCACTATTGCCTCAGTGACGCTAACCCGTAACACCACAACATAAATCATGCATTGCTGCACTGTAACTAAATAAAACTACTCCCAGAGAACAGCTATTCTGAGTATTGCTCGAAGAGCCTGTCTTATGCAGGGCTGTAAATAACTCCTTAAGTCAATAATTGTGCCCATGCAATACTACTGTCACTATACACTTACAGTTTTTCCAGCCCAAGTAGAACAGGTCATAAGTTTCATGCTGTATTTTTCCTGACAAGTTACTGTTTTATGTTAAACTTAGACTTCATGTGACCTGACATTAACGATGTTTATCTACCACTTAAGACTGCTAGATACTATGCTTCCCTCATTCCTAGATCAGCCAAGCCAGCCTCGGTCCCCGTTCTGTCATTCTGACTGGGAGCGACAACAAGCAGCAGCATGAAGATTTTTACAGGAGGTTAGGGGGCTCAGAGCTTGTCTCCTGGTGATAAAATTAGAGAAGAGAATTAAAGTGATTACACTTTAAAAATGACTTACTAGAAGTGACAGGTTTTTTTAACCTAAATATTTTTTAAGTACCAAATTTGTCACTCCTGTAAGTTATATGTTACTAACTGTAAAATTATTTTATTACAGCTGTAAAAGAAATGAAGCACTTTTAGTGAATGTTTTTAGATAAATCAGGAACCTTGTATTCAATTCACATTTTATTTGCTTATATAAGGACCCTTTTATTTTTGACTGAGTTGCTGCAGACCTCTGAATCTCGAAAAGAAATGTGTGCATCCATAGCACTACCAGCCTCCCAGTTAGTCTCTCCTGAGCCAAAGCAAGCCACTGCACAAAACAAATTTAAAAACGCACTAATTAAGACTACTGAGGCAGCCTAGTGACTAGATCTCCAAATGAGAGATGCAGAAAGCAGAACACAACAGGCTACATGCTGCAATTACTTCACACAGTTCTGAATAATGTATGTGCCAGTTAGTGCCAAATCCTTCCCATCAGACCTAAAGAGCTTCCACTCAATTCAGACATTTTGCTCTCTGTAAATCCCACTCTACCACATTCAAGTCTGCAGTCACTCTTAGATGCAGTAGTTGCAAATTATATTCAGAATGAAAGAACTAAGACAGGCATCCACCACAAAGAGTCTTCTGGTTCACCAGCTTCAAACAGTCCCTTAGACCTTTCTCTGGTATCTCAGGACTGTTTGCTGTTGTACATAGTACCCCAGTCTCCAAACCCTCTTTTCGTACCTGAAAAGTGCTATTTCAACTGGCAACAACAGGATGATAGCTTCCTCCTGAAGAACATATGTTGCAAGTGCTTCCCCATTAATCTTCTCATCTCACTTATGAAAAGGGCTAGCACAAAGAGTCTGAAGGGAGAAAAGGGCTGTCATGGGTTCAGCAGTAGCAGTCATTTTTCTCCTTCTTGGTAGCTGGTGTAGCGCTGTGTTTTTGACTTACAGCCTGGGAACTGCGCTGATAACACAAATGTTTTCAGTTACTGCTTGGTAATGTTTCGGTCTGACCAAGGACTTTCTGAGCCTCATGCTCTGCCAGGGAGGGGGGGAAGCCGGGAGGAAGCAGAGAGAGGACACCTGACCCAAACTGACCAAAGAGGTATTCCATGCCACAGCACGTCATGCCCAGGATGTAAAAAACAGAGAGCAGAGACCTGCAAGGGTGGGGGTTCACTGCTTGGTCTGGCTTGGTATAGGTGGCGAGCGATTGTCTTCTTTCCTTGTATTTGCCTTGTCATTATTATTATTGGTGGTAGCAATAGCGGTTTGTGTTATACCTTAGTTACTAAACTGTTCTTATCTCAACCTGTGGGAGTTGCATTCTTTCGATTCTCCTTCCCATCTCTCCGGGAGCGGGGGGAAGAAAGAGGGGGGAGTGAGTGAGCAAAACTATAGAGGCTTAAACCACGACAAGGGTCTATAAGATCGCGGTATACAGAAAAGTGTCTATAGGATTTGTCTTATCTACCACCTTTAGTTACCTATGTCCAAGTTATCACAAGCTACATGAAATACATATTAAGTGTAACTGAAAATCTACATCAGGATGTAAACAACCTATTGAGCCAATGGCACTATGACTCTTGTTTGCAGGTGGCACTGAGATCACCTGCTATTTTGTGCTTGGCCTTATATGCAGCCCCACCAAGCGTCTCTCTAGTTCAGTGTCTGGGCAAGTATTTGTGGGCTAGTTATCTGAGTGAAGTTAGCATACAGCCATATGGTTTCAGCAAACCATATTATTACCCAAGTTAGACTAGCTCAATTATAATCTGAAATTTCAGCAGACCCATCTTACTTGACTTAAAAGCTTCATGTATCTCAAGGTGAAGACTGGGGTGGGGAGGCAGCAGCGCTACATATAGATACAGGACTCCACTGAAGCAAACTATCTAAGATATAGCTAGGCTTGACTTTGAAGTTAAATTCATCATTGTAAGAGATAACGGCCATTTTCTATACCCTTCTCTTCAAATGAGTATTTGGCACAGAAAAGGTCTGGTGATTTGTTTCTGTATTAAAACTGAGTCTATATGCATTGATTATTAATAAAGTACAGCATTATAAAGATGAAATGAACTGTATCTGTGCAAAGTACAGTAGGTTTTCATGGTCATCAGTATACCACACTACAGCCACTGAAAACTAAATGTCAGGCTTGACGACTAAGTCCTCAGATGTGTCTTTGGTTGGGTTTTTTGGCTGAACATCGGTCCCAGTTCATTTACTGAGAATTCAAAAATCTAACAGGTGACCTAAAAAGGATGTTTTAAAATGCTACGACAGAAAGAATGAGTGATTGGTTGTGAATATATTTTACGATACATACACAAGATATATATTCAGAGTGATGTTAACATACTACTGGCAAAAGGTATGCAAAATCACATGAGGCTACATCTTTCAATTTGTCCTCTTCTGGTATATATGGAAAAAAATGAAAGCTCTGTCCTTTCAATGTGCAAATATCCACATGTGCATGTGACCAGTTTTAACAAGTGAACATCTGAAATGACCACAATTAGTGCTCAGTAAATTGTTCAGGGGAATTTGTGAAAGTAAATTCTATTATTTGTGCAAAGAAAATCTTAAAATCTGGATAAGTGAGAGATTTCCTAGTTTATAGGCATTTATAAACTACCATGTGGTATGGGACTCAGTACAATGCAAGAGATTCAAATAAATATTTCAGATGTTATCAAAGCTATGTAATATAAATTTAAAAGGAGACTAATTCTTCATGGAACCAATTGAATGTTCCCTAGCAAAATTTCAGAAACAAACTAAAACATCCAGAAAGCATGAATTTATAAGCAGCTGCTTTCATTTCTGCTTTTTTAAATGTGTGATAAACCTTGCATTTAAAACGTATCAAATACAAAAAATATTACATGCATTTATCTCTAAGTTGAATGGATGAGACACCACCAATAACTTATCTCCACTGAATTTATTTAACCAAAGCCTAAAATGTTTGCTTCCTTTACATATAAATGTCGCAATAAAAGATGAATAAAGAGGGAAAAAATGACAAAAGGGACAGGAACAGGAACACCAACAGCTCCTTTTCCAGTGTCTTCACAGCTGGAAAGCAGCAACTGGAATCTTTACACTATTAATAACTGGAAGTGCAAAGAGTGGATGGAGGGAAAGGATACTAAAGAGGGGGAAGGTCGTGTTCTTCATCTCATGTATTTTAACTTACAGGTAGAACCATTCATACTGTAAACAAAACCTAAATAAAACTGTAGAAAGTTATGTTTAAAAGGAAAACAATTTCGGCATAAAATAGTAATGTCAACTGGAAACAACTTTGAACTTTGTAAGTCTAATTAGGCTTTTTCTTCCCTCTGGTAACATAAAATATCAGATCTTTGATTCATCCACATAGAGATGAATGTAACTCTGAGCTTGTACCACCCTGTTACAAACAGTATGTACAAACACACAACAAATTTACATGGACTTTGCAGATAAAAATCACTCAGTGAGTCTCAGTTATCTGATTTGAAATTCACTGTCAAGGGGCAATAGTTTGTCATTTCAGAACGCAGAGGGGAAGAATGATGGTCCCTACTGCACAAAGACATCTCTTTACTTTAGATTATTTCCAAATGCAGCTAGTGCTTAAAGATTTGGAGTCTGATCCTTTTTCCATAGCACAATGACAAAAAAAAAAGCTCAGAAGCCAAGGACAGGGAAAGAGCTGATTTAGCATTTTCCCATTCTAAAATCCTCTGTGAAGGGGTTTTAAGTGTGAAGAAGTGAGAATAGATAGGTAACATACACTACAGCTAGTTCCATTATTAACTCTTCCTCTGCAATTTCAGGATGAGTTAGAAAGAAACAGGGAAGGGTGGGGGGGGGGGAAAGGAAAAATGTAATTACTGAATTCTTTGTTGGTAACCTGAAACAGGAAAGAAAAACAGTGAGAATCATACAGAATGACTTTCAGGCAGGAGAGATTGATGACAGAATAACAGACTTCTTGATGATTCCCAGTTTTATTATTCATTCCCTGAAGACTACATTCTTTTTGAGTATGAAACTCTTCCTCAAGTTAAGACACCCTCCTAATGGTTTCCTTTCACCTCCCCTCCTGCCTTCAACTGTTGTCCTGAAAAGCACAGTTTCAGAAGCTCCCCTTGTACCTCTCTTCTTATTAACCCTGCACACAATCAGTTGTAAAATTAAACTGCACTAAAAACACAGTCTCAATTAGTTTTACTACTGATTCAAAACACTTGCTATGTTCCATCCACAGAAAACAACTATTCTTCCCTGCTTCCAGTATAAGAACCTCATGCTGACAGTTCAACTGTTGTTAGCACAGACTGGCATGTTGATTTCTTCTCCAAAGCATTTAACACATAATTTTTCACTATATCCAAAATTATACCATCAAAATAACATGTCTGTATGTCCAAACAGCATCAACTCCTTTTTTCAAGTTGTCTCGATAAAACAGAACTGTGAGATCCCTGGCCAGGACTTCGAGACCTCGCAATCCCATGCAAGCTCATGCTTAAAATTACTGTCTTTTAAGACCTTGCTTAATTGATGCCTGGTAGCTTTGAACTAACATACCACTACCTTAAAGCTCACTTAAAGCCATTATCTGTTTCTATCCAGCAATATAACTACCTGTTTGATTAAACTGGAACAAGGTAGATTTAGATTAGATAGTAGGAAGAAATTCTTTATTGTGAGAGTGGTGAGGCATTGGCACAGGCTGCCCAGAGAAGCTGTGGCTGCCTTATCCCTAGCCATGTTCAAGCCTATGTTGGATGGGGCTTTCAGCAACCTGCCCACTGGAAGGCATCCCTGCCCGTGGCCGGGGGGTTGGAACTAGATGATCTTTAAGGTCACTTCCAGCCCTAACCATTCCACGATTCTACGAAAAACTACACCCTGCTCTGCAGATATGTTTAACTTTACAAACCACTATATATCAAACAGATATATAAATAACTCTGCCAAGATCTCTCTCCAATTACTGCAAAATGATTTCTAGTTTGTCTTAGATCACACCTTCAACAGGAAAGCATAGGTTAGCACAGTATTTTCTACACAACTAAACCCCACATGCTCCAGAGGATCATGGAAGACAGACTTCCATGTTTTCCATGGGACTTGGCCAGGACAACACAGCCACCAAACCTGTTCTTGGACATTTACAGACACCTCAAGACACTTTCAAAGACTGACACACTTTTAAAGAAAATACCATCAAAAATCCCTTGGAGTTGGGTGCCATTAAATACCATCATCCCTGACCCAAGGTACAGCGATTTAAGGCCCCATGAACATAACCCACAGAATTTAAGCAAGTATGAAGCAGCTTACCTAAGCTAATAGGCTAACAGAAGTTCCTGGACAGGTCACATAAAACAGCACATAAACCAATACCAAAACTGTCCCTGAAACTGAAAACAAGTAGCACTATTTGATACAAACTTTTACTCAGAACATTTGGAAAGTATTCCTACAGCTTCTTACACAGGAACTGGAGAACAGGTTTGAGGGTTTGTCATGCATCATTAGTCTCTGAAATATAAAGCAGTTCTTTGATATACTCTCTGGCATTTAGTGTACTGTCTCTTCCCAGAAAACAAAGTACTCATATTTGTTCAAACATACAGCCTATGTATGTATTTTCAGAACTGCAGAGAGAGACTCGCAATATGTTGGCATTTCCCAGAGCCTAAAGTTTTGCAGTCCTTTCCTAACAAAAAAAAAAAAAAATTAATTTAACCTTTCCAAAGCTACAGGTCTAAGGTCAGTTGAAGGCCACTCACTGGCAAAAATGTATGCAATAGTGAAATCTTCCTGCCATTTGGATGATGATGTCTCATCAAAGCACCTTTTCCCTATGTGGCTATATCCAAGAGGAGATGCCCAACAGCTGTTTATGCCCACGCAGTGATGGTTGTTCTCACTCACTTGCAGTCAAGGCATAAAGCCAGGGAGCAAACTAATCCTGGGCTATATGAAATCATTCCTTCAGATTGATCTAGACCATAAGGTACTATTTCCACCACCGCTTTTTATTACTCATCTACTGCATCCTCTAGCTTTCTCTTCGGAACTGAATACCAGACACATCGCCTCTGGAAATACACCTCAACACAGCAAAAGTTGCAAATTACCCTTTGAAACAAACTAGATGTGGACACTTTACAGCTCTATAAATGGAAAAGCAGTGGCAGTGCCACAAGTTACTATGCCATCAAACCATAAGGATTTAACTTTGACTTCTCTTTTTTTATTAATAGAGGTATAAGCATAATCCTCCAGGCATGAATGCCAGGAAGGCAAGGCAATGAGAATAAATGTTTAATGCTGGTGAATGGGCATAGCAACCGTACTCCCTGCCTGCAGCTAAATATCACTACTAAGGCGTTCTTCCAGTTATCACTACTAATAGTTGTTGCTGGGCAGGTATGTATACAGAAACTGTAGCTTAAAGGGGAGGGGGGGAAAGAGAGAGAAAAAAAGAGTCTAATAATTTCCTGTAACAGACCAAAGTTCTGCTAAAGAAATTTAATCTGTTTTCCAATATGAAAGAAGCCAACTGTGTACAAGTTTACTGACATTTCAGTGTGTGAACTCCAGTAACATTGATTATAATAACCCCTTCCCCTTCCCTTAAACAAAACAAAAAACTCCACCCAGATAGGCTACTCGGGCATATAAATTCTTCCCTCTGTCTTTCCCTCCCCCACAAGTTGTACCTTCAGTAAAGCCAGAACTTTCCCAGATCAGAGGACACTGTCAGTGCAGGATGACCAATCTCAGAGGGATTTTTTTTTTCCTTTTTTTTTTTTTTTTTTTTTTTTTCAAGATACTCCGTGTTAACAGCTTGAGGGGGTTCAATCAGCACTGCTTTGATCTCGGCTGGAACTATAATTATTTAACATTGTTACAAGGATTTCTATAATCCATCCTACCATTAAATCCCTTTTACACCCTCATCTTCTGAAGGCTAATCTGCATCCGTACACTCAGTTTGTCTCTTCAGCTGGTTTCATCAGGCTCTGGCATTCTCCAACATCCAGAGTGATGGTTCTTTTTTTTCTAATGAAATCATTTTCTTTCAAATTGAAAAGCGCAAAAGGTCTTGTGCATTTGCTACCTTTTGATGAGATAGCTATACACCACCAATAACCCACTGTTTGCTGCAACTTCTTCCCGATTTTGTAAAATCCATTTTCTCTGCAGTGTTTTCATTGAACAGATGATACATGTGTTTGTTATATACATAGCTGAGGAAAAAAAAAAATAATCGAATGAACACCAGCAAATGCTCTTTGAAAGCACAGCAAAGCCAAGAATAGTAATAGTGCGCTCATTTCTCTCTATACTCTCTTTGATAAATACCATAGGGTATTGAAACACAGAAAGTCAGGTAAATAATTTTTTAGTGCTTGAAGAAAAAATGAAATGTTTTATAATTATAATGTATGCAAGATGCACATCATGTGGAAAAAGGACTTTAACAGAATCAAAGGAAATAAACGACAGAAGGAGAATGAACACAGAGCAGAGTACAAATGAAGAGAATGAACAAAATCAGACTGGGAATATAAAAGGAAATTATCAGAAATTATGAATGATCAAAAGGAAATAGAAATAACAAAAAGATTTCCTTTTTGGTTAGTTTGTTTTTGGTTTTGTTTTTGGTTTTTTTTTTTTTTTAGGGACATGAAATTTGGTATTTTTTTCAGCATGTGTGTATGAGTATGTTGGGGAAACTGCCTCTTTGCTGCTACTCGTTTGGCCTGAATCCTTTTTTAAGCAACCAAAATATAAAGACATTTGCTCCACAAGCCACTGCTGGACTGTCACTTCAATAGTCACCATGCTGTGACCATCTGCATGGGTAAATAGAAGTGTAGTCAGGAAGGCAGGGATGACAAATACAACAGGGAAGTAACATTGGGCCCAGATTACAAGACAGAGCCACCTATAAATTTAGGTACTATAGTTTTCATAGGAAGCAAATTTATTCAGATAAATAATCTCATGCCCTCCATCTCACAATGCATACCTGTAAGGTCAATTAAAAACAGTATATATGGATTTGTTCCATTATTACAAATATTGCACAAGGAAGGCAAAGAGTGAACAGTAGGTTATGTCTGTGCAAAGAAAAACTAAAGTTGAAGGAAAATATAAACAGGATGCGCCACAATTAAGAAACTTGCATAGACAAAATTAGAGTTTTAAAAGGGTAAATATTCTTTTACTCCTTTTAACTGCTAAGATAGATAGGATTTAGTTTATCAGTCGACGCTTGAGAAAACCATCAAGCAACAGTCATAATTCTAAAATACTGCTTGGATTTAGCTAATAATTAAAACAACAGGCAGTAGGTTCAACTGATTTTCAGAAGAAACTGAGAGACACTGATGCTTCACACAAGCTATTTTAAAATATCCCATTAGACAAATTTATAGCACTTCTTTATTAAAATAAAACTGTAAAAAAATAGTAACTAAAAATATTGACTTTTTCCTTTAAGAACAGTTAATAGAAACAGTTAATTTGTCGTTAGGAACATTTTGTACGTTATCTATCACAACCCTTTTCTATCCCTAGTAATATTCTAACATTCTGCCTCTCAACGCATAATACTCATATATTCCTACACATAGTTACAAGAAAAATATATACAGTTACAGCAAAAATCTTACAACTAGCAAATAAATTAAGATCAAGACTAATGTGCATTATGCCACCACAAGACTATTTCACAGCTGTAATCAGAGCCATGAAATATTATGTGGGTTTTAAAATCAAAAAACAAATAAAAGAACTGAAGAGTGGCCTCAAGACTTAGCTTCTACTTCTCAAAAGAAAAAAAAATCATTTTAAAAAGTATACATGGGTCAAAACATCACATACTTTAATACAGGTCTTTTAATAAAAATGTCTCAAAATAGGAAGTTAGAAAATCAAGCAAATCTATCAAAACAATGTTCTGCAATTAACAGATACTTAAGAAGTTACAATTTGAAGTCCTTATTTATTGTGTCCAGAATTCTGGGTCTTCCTGAAGTAATTTACTCAAGCTTTAAGGCCCTTTTACATTGTCAGAGGAGTGGAAAGGGGTCATTAGCATTGCTTCGATTTGCATCCCTATTAATTTAAGCAAGCTAACATTTTGCTGAGTACGTAAAAAGTACAATGATAAAGGCAGCTCCTTCCAGGAAGAGCTTCTGACTGAAGGCTGCAGTCCCACAAACACTTACAGATGTGCTCCACTTAATGCGTGTGGGTAGTTCTTTGTTTAATGGCATGCTCATATGCATTAAATCAAAAGTTTATAAATGCTTTGCAGGATGGGAGCCTAAAATACCTAACGTGTTCTTCTAAAAGCAGATTTATTCTTTTTTTTTTTGCTACCTGGATAGAAATAAAAAAATTAAAGAAGACTTATTGATTCTATCTTCAAATGCCAGGTTAGTCTGGAAAAATAGATTTAAGCATGTATTTCTTGCACTGTTCTGTGAAGTCTTTTTCTTGGAGACTTAAGATATTTTCAGATGCTCAAATATATATACTTCTTCCTATCTCTCATTAATAACAAAGTCCAGCTGGATGAACTCTCTCCTGGTGACTGTGGCGATCAGTCTTCCTCCTAAAAACTACGTGTATTGGTGAGACTTCTACATGCATTCATACATTATGTAGTCTAGGTATTATCTCCATTGGCATCAATGTGTACTTTTTGATTTACTTCAACAGGAACAGAAATTTAAATTACTTATTTTGAGATCCTTAGATTTAAAGACCAAGTTTGACTACCTTGACATAAAATTTAAATTAGCATTAAGTAATTGCTGAATTTGCGCATATAGTTGTCTAATGGTATCCACCGTTCTTTTTGCCACATTTCCGGAGAGAAGACAATATTAAACTTAGTGGTATCTGACAGCATATTACTCAAAAAATAGTCCCTGACATCCATAGAGCATCACAAAGAGTGAGGAGTACTCCAATGGAAGGTGGCCATAACCTAACTAGGTGGTAGGTTACAGCAGTCAGCTTCAGTATTTGGTATTCTTTATTTATGCATACAGACTGCTTAATATAGATAAAGCAAAGCTCTGACTGCTGGTGAGCAAAATAAAGTCATATTTCACAGTTATGATGTCATCAAAGGGCTATATTTCATGGCTATAACATCTTTGCAAATATATACATAAAATGGTATATCCCCAAGGAGCAGTACTTGCTAAGTCTGCCCGAGGTCCAGCAAGGTGGACCTCCTTAAATTCCATTTAATGTACATTAAGATTTGAATATCAAGGAAGTCTAAATAGCCTGAGGGTAGAAAAGGCATTCTGAGTTTCATACACTGTAGCATACTTGCCATATTACATGAATTTTTCTATATATTATGTGCTGTGTTATCTTCAATTCACTCTTTTTAAATTTCAGCACACTATTTTCCTTTTATGCATTTATCTGCACATATACGCTTTATATTATATGTAATTACAAAATTACAACTCAAGTGAATCTCATACAATATATAAGCTATCGATGCAGTCTCAGAATTTCAGATCTTGAAAACAGAATTTGATTACTTTTTTCACTCTAAAACAGTATCACTGTAATATCAGCCTCAAGCAAAAGGGGCTGCTAAAATCATTTGGTTCCATTTTTCCAAAAAGTAAAACTGATAGGATTATTTTCGTCATAAATTAATTTTACCATGTAATTGCAATTATGACTTCTAATTAATGAATGGTTTCAGCCTCACTAACTAGGTCAGCATTTTTCTTTTAAAAATATATCATTTTTCTCTTTAGATAAGCGTTGTGATATATCCAAGCTTGGGGAAAATGCACACAGCATTTTTATAAGGCAATGATCCTAGCAGCTGAGAAATGGTGAAAGTAATGCAACATGCTTTCCTACATATTCAAGCCATTTTCTGTCTCTTTTACGAGAAAAAATAAAAAGCAAGCAGATGGCAAAAGGGTTCTTAATAGGGAGGATCACAGTTTCTAGATACTATTAGAGTGTTATTTAGTTTCTTGATTTGAGTTTCCCAGTATGTAGAACACTGAACAATGTGAGACCAATGAATCAGTAAAGCAACTAATCTATTACACTACGCTTGTCAACATGCATATGATATTGTAGAACTTATTGACAAGAGGCAGAACTGAAGACAGGGTTTTCTGTCATCAGATGTATTTTTAAGGAAAAATATTAAAGGAACCTGTAACTTACTTCATGCATCATGCAGGACAGAGTCCAATGCTCCTCACTGTCCACTGCTGTTAGGTTACATGTTTGAAGGTACCACAGCAATATGCAAGAATACCTCTCCAGTATCCTCTGAAGATGTATTCTGGCATATATACATCATTTTAAATTCTACGTTGCTTGTCTCCCATTCACATGCCTGACAACAACCTTATCCCACTGTTCTTTCATTCTAGATGACTCACGCACTGCAGCATGAAAACACAGGAAAGAAAATTTAGTAGTTTGTAACTATTAAAACAATGATTAGCAGAATAAGATGAGACAAAAATAATTTCCTTGGAAGAGGCTCAAACTTTGATGGCTAAAATGTTAGGGATATAGTAATTAAACTAAATTCTAGCTCTTATCAGATAGCAACACTCCAAAACATCTGTCGGGGAGTTTTTGTAGGGTTTTTTTATTTTTCTGCTGCTAGAAACAGTCATGTATTTAGGGAGCACCTCTTAATGAAAATTTCCATTAACAGTTGAGATCCAATACATACTTTAAAAAATGGTCAATAACAAATGCTAAGCAGTTTTGTAATGGGGGGTAAAGCTTGAGGCTTTTTTCTGAAAGTCAGTCAATAAAAATCATAAAGCACACATCAAAACTAGTAAAAGTATTGAGTAAATAAAATTTAAAATCATACATACTTTACCAGGTATTAACAAGCAAGAGGAAGCATTTACAATGTTGAATTACACAAAATTTTAAAACAGGACTGCATTACATCTAAGAAAACTCTGTGAATGCTTTTTTTTTTTTCTTTTTAAATGAAAAGTAGCATTTATTTATATATGCAAGCCAAAGATTTATGAACTGATTCATAGTTTTGGCACAACGGTATAAGTATCAAACTTCAGATAACTTAATAAAGTGGTGGTTTTTTCCCCACACAATGATGTAATTTGAAATTCAGTCTCCTTTAAGAACCACCCAGCTCAAAATGCATATGCACAACATTCTGGAGCTATATGTCCATATTATACATTGTACTGTCTTTCTAAATTATCCACAATAATCTATCATTGTAGTTTTATGCTGTTGAAGCATCTTTAAAACAATGTGACTACACCGCCATCAAATCAGAGAAGCACAGACCTGAACAAGCCCATTTTAAGTGCTTTCTCCAAGTAAAATTTCTACAGCTTTATCCCCAATCTTTGAAATGTATAAGCCAGTATTTTTTTATATCAAGCAATATGCCAATGCCCAATCCTGCAATACTCTCTTAAGACAAAATACTGCAAAGTTTTTCTGTTTGTTATCCCCAAGAATATGTCGTAAAGTCAAATATGGCTATTCAAGTTTTCTAGATTTAATACACTGCTTAGCAGTCTTGAAGGAGACAAAGGGGAGCAAAGTGAAGCAGTAAGCTGTGAGGGGACAATTGGATTGATTTTTTTCTGTAACATGTCATAAAAGATCCAACAGGTACACTAGACTGGTTGCCCACACTGGCAAGACTGGCATACAAAAGCATCTTCCCCATCAATATTTTTTAATCAGCCCTGATTACTAAAAAGCACATTTGGAAAGCTTTGAAATCTTAGGATTGGGGGAAGAGGGGCGAGAACAACCAACCAACCAAAACAAACCACAACCAGGAGCTCAGCTGTCCTCTACAGAACTATTATAGAAGGCCCAAGCTAATCAGCTGACTGCAGTAAAAACTAGGAACAGTGGCTATTGCACAGTTACAGCTTTCCAAACCTAGGCTTTAGTCCTTATTACTTCTGCCCATCCAAATATCAGCATAGGAAATATTACTAGCTTTAATTCTGGACCATACTTCTAAATATTTAGTTCTGGGGTTTCTCACTGATTCCATTAGAACATGTTTAAATAACAAAAAATTCAGTAACTAAACAAAAATGAGGTCTGGTGCTATCAAGACTACCATGTTTTACTTTTGCCATGTTGATGAACAAGTAGCATTTTTGTATGATGACCATTATTACACCTCACAAAGCTCATTTACACATATCCTTGTCTGAAGCATCCTAGATCAAGGAGAGAAAATGAGATCTACTAATCAATCCATGCCCTTCTTTTGAGCATGAATGGTAAAACACCCTAAAAAATTAAATGTGGCAAAAAAAACCTAAACCCAAATGTGTGCTAAGCTGGTCTCACAGAGCTAAACAGAGATGCTGAGAAAGTCAAGATCAGAGTTGAGAAAGGAATTTTTCCCTTAGGACTCTATCACAGTCCCATGACCACAATGTCCAGTTTCCTCTTCTGACTCTGAACCATTCTGAACTGTGTAATTTTGTGGGTAAATACCAGCATCCAGTTTGTCACTCACATGTCACAATAAGACATGTTTTTTACTCTCACAAAAACTAGCTCTTTCAAATGGAGGTACAATGGTTTCTGGTTACAATGTTTTTGTTGTTTTATTTATAATATCCCAACTTCTATGTTATGATGTCTCAAGAGAGAGTAAATAAAGAGTTTTCAAAGGGGTAGGAGGAAAACGCATTTTGAAACTTAAAATATTTTCTTTAATGATATGCTGAACATAGATATGACACATCACTGAAAGCAACTGAAACCTGCCAATTTAAGAAACAGTCACTACCATCTCTCTCTAGCTGTTTGCATCTGCCTGATGGACTACAGCTTTGAATGTCAAACAACAGTATATTGTGTATATAGCTCAATATATTAACACACCCGTCCTTCAATTGTTAGTGGCAGTGTTGCTATGCAGTATTCCATGTGCAATAATCTTAGCTAAATTAATAAGAAAAACACAACAAAGAGCAAAATAGTTGCAGACCGATTACATGTCCCTTTTGATTCTAGCCCCATCTGTTTCCAAAACCACACATTGTTTCCTAGTCCTTTGCAATTACCAGGGTGTTATATTGCCTTTATAACCAAACTACAGTGGAGACAGCTGAAAAGTGCAAAGCTTTCTGCCAGTCTCTGCAGGTCCCTTGGCGCATGAAACTACAAGAAACAATGTATTGTAATGCAGATGTTCATTGATTCCCTGCGGAGTTTCACAGACTAGGAGTCCTTCACTGTGTGACCTACAGGGATTTGTACTTTACATAATATCCACTATATAGCATATCATGTCCAAAGCAAAGTACCTAGTGAATCTGATCATTCGTCCCTTGCACATGCCTTTCCAGCTATCAACTTTTTTCAGAGAACAAGACGTCTTTTGCGCTTGAAACATAAACACCAATCAAAATAGAATACGTTTCTAATGTGTATCACCTTTCATTCAGAGGTCAATGCCCTTTACGAGTTAAGTCAGTGTTCTTGCCTCATGCTGGACATGCCCAGTACAAGAATTTAGGGAGATGGCTCAATTTCAAGTCTACATAGACTAGGAACTTGCCTACTTGCAGATTAAGACGGTTTCCAAAGACCCATTTACACCTAACACACCAAAACTGAAAAGTCTTGCTATGTCAGGTAAGCATTTCACATATGGATAAATAAAGGACCAGGAATAGTAAATTAATACCCTCAAACTAAAAACTAATACACGTGAAGGTCTTAGATCGTTTAATTCTTCTGAAGCATTTTGACTAGAATTAAAAAATGCAGTTTTGAATTTGAAAATATTCTAAAAGGCCAACTGAATAAAATTAGAGTTCTCCACATGGGAAATGTACATACAAATAAATGTTACTTCTAACCTAGGTTCATTTCTACAGCAAATAACTTTGAAATTAATTCTAAATTCACATATATATGTTAACTACATGAAACAATAATAAGGAAATAGCTTCCCAGCTGACAAAACAATTGGAATTCTTGACAAGGGCTCCGATCAGTGATGATCCACTTCAGTGATGAACTCACAACTTTCTGATATTTTAAGCTGCAAGTCAAATGAGGTAATGCTTATATCCAAGTTTACAGAAACTATATTTTCACCTTGAATCACGAAAGGTAAGTTACAGGAGTCACCATAACAAGGCAAGATGGGAAATATCTTTCAGTTTTTAAAATTTAGTACTGCCTTTTCACATGATGTTAGTGAAACTATTTTACACCTCAATTTTATCTTAAAGCCTTATGGCCACGATTTCTGGCTAGTGGGCATCATTTCATTTTGTCAGTTGTGACCACAAATTAAAATTCTTCCCATGACTTCTCTCTGTTACATATGCTCATACACGGGTCATGCAAAAGCCTGTTTCCCACAAAAGTCAAAGCTGCATGTGGGAAAGATGACAGCAAAGGTTTGGTTACTATTTCTGTGTGAGTTCACACAGCCACTCTCACTTTCTCATCTTTCAGGCCTGTGCACGGAGCAGTCCACCAAGATCAATTGCCTTGAAGAACAGCAAACTTCTGTACTAAATATGTCTGTTAGAGGTAAAGGAAGGTTAATTACATATGCCAAAGAGTAGCTCTGGCACTGAGTCCAAATACAGCTGCATTTATGAGCTGGGAGACTTCCTTAGCCTTTGAACAGGTGGCTGCTCACAAACTACCTCTGGAGAATGCTCCCTGCAATGCTTTAATTCCTGCAGCTATTTGGGAAGAGTGTCAGCCGGCCTCAACCAAGAACATGCCAGGGATGATTTTAGCCCTTGACAAGTATGTATTAGCTTCTGTCACTACTGAATTTCCTTACACAGGTATAGCCTATTTTTTCTTACAGTACTTAGCCCTGCGTCTTCTCACTATAACACAGAAAAATGCTCAGCATATAAGAGCAGAGAAGCGAGGCCCTGAGAAAGGTCTGCAGGAGGAAGTGGCTGCTATAGCCAGGGGAATAATTGAGCTGGCCAGGGCAAGATGGATATCCTGGTGCTCCTATAAACAGTCCCATGTTATACACTAAGAATGACTTTTAAATTATCATATATTAAACATAAGTTTGTACAATTATTTGATTAGACAAAAATCTCAGATTTTCTTACAAAAGAAAAAAAAAAAATGGGGCATCACTGAACCTCAAGAGCTGATGCTTTTAGGACACATCTGGCAATGAGTCCCAGCAATGCATGGATGAAATCTGAAAGTCATAGGTACTAACTGCACCATAAATGTCAAAGAAGTAGAATATAGTGCAATAATATTTGGAGAACAAGAGTTTTAGTCAGTCAGACCTAAAATGGAGCAATGCCTTACAGAGTTCTACAGATCATGTTTCAAGTAATCAACACAAGTATGGGCTATGCACAGAAAAGGACTGAGAACACTATAGCCTTTGAAGACTTGGATCAGTTCAACATGCAAGACTGAAAATTACTGGAAATCCTGTATTTAATACACTGGTGTGGTAATCTCTTCAAACAGCTCCAGTAGCAGAATTCAAACCATGAAGACATAGTAGAAAGCTTTCACTTCACCTGCCTTTACAGTATTCAAACGTCAAAGCAAGAAGCACAGTGCAGGGGTTAACTGGATGGCTGTTATGTCCTTACTTTTGCCATTCTGTACCCACATGGCCTCCTCCTAGCTTCAAACTAGTGATGGAAACCAGATCAAGATGCACAGAAATCCTCTGCTGCTCCTCCAAGGTCCCCTCCCAGCCCATGGTATGGGAGCCTGGCTCTCTGCTTTTAATCCAATATCTACTTCACTACAGAAGATTTATTTAGACTGGCTCTTGTCTCATAAAGGGCTCCAAAAGTCTATAGTGATTTTTGACACTTTTTTACAATGTTGCTATGACCCCCCCCCACCCCCTCCTCACATACTACACCACCACCCAGCCTCATTTTCATATGGATACAAAGCATTGGGATAAAATGATGGTTCATTATAGTGGTACAGAGCTCTTATCTTCATCCGGCAAGAGTCATTTCCTTCCAAAGATTGAAATGCAAATGTGAAAATTAATGATAACTGCATTATCTGATAGCAGAGATAATACCGATTCACTGTCAGAGTAACACACAGTCATTCTATGATTTCCTCTGCTTCTTCACAATATTCTTCTTACTGTCAGACTATATCTATGGTTAGCTATGTTTCATGGATTTTTGTTAATTTACATCAAATAGCATTTCCAAGATCTTATATCTACCACATTTCCCCAATCAAAAAAGAAACAAAATCAGGACAGTAATCTCCAAGTCCTTCTTAGGACTGGTTTAAAAAGAAAGAAAAAAAAACAAAAAGAAAGAAAAAGAAGTAGAAGGGGGGGGGGGAAAAAAAGACTCGTTAATGTCTGTTTCTATCTTGCAGTGGTCTACCAACCATTCCAATCTATATTAAACAGTTTATCTTTGTAACCCAAACTGTTCATAGTACTACTAAATAATGCACAGTAAACCCAACAATCAATACATATTTACAGCGATTCTTATGAATGGTTACAGGAAATCTATTCAGAAAAGCTTTATAAACTATCTTTTATAGCAGGTAAAAATACAAACTTTGTATGTCAGATGTTTGCTAGATCCTTTTTGATCCACATCTTGCTAAAGCAATATACCAGAATTCACCTGAAAGCCTGTGCCTCTCTCTCTTTTATTAAACATTAATAGCAGCATAGCTGAATATATCATTATTTTAAAGCACTATTTTCTGTTTACTATTTTTCTTAAACTTTCTGATACACGAGAGAAACACCAACCTGTCACAGCAACTAAAAGAAACTATACTGTGCTATATTTAACAATCCTTAGTACTTTTTTGAACAGTTCTCTGATTTATATCAGAGTATTTGAGTTATGATGAGTCTCCTGAGATCTAACAAGAACTGTGATTTCATCCTGCTTTACTATTATCAATAGCAAAAATTCTGCTGATTTATTGAATGCAGAATTTTATACATGGGAGATTCTCACTTTATGCGGAGATGAACGCCAACAATACTTAAAGAATTACCATAAACTGATGACAAGAGTTTTAGGTCTTATTTTCCACTATTTTTTTCTTTTTTTTTTCATTTTGGGTATGTGAACAAATTGCATTTCCTCACTTCTTAAGAAAAAATCAGATATGTTTCAAAAGAACTTCTAAGACTGACTTTCAAGACCATCCTACTCACAAAATCGGTGTGTTCTGCAAGAAAGCTGTGATCCTCTACAACTGTGAAAGAAAGAAGAAGAAGAATCTAGCTGACAGTATGCTGCATGTAAATTAAGAAGACAGAGGTCCAATTCCTCCTTAGGATCAAGATTTTCTGAGTAGCGTTAATTTCACCTTTGTAAATGCCCGATACTCAGTTTTCCAACTGCAAACACAGTTATTATTTCTCTGTCTTGAAAGGTAGGTACAATTTCACTGACAGATGAAACACTCATGAATTACTGGACCGATAGGGGAAGAAAGTAAAAAGAACTGAGTATCACCACCACACGATGGTGGAGTGAGTTTTGAAAATCTTTTTGGATTAGTCTGGACTAAAAACTGTGTCTCATCTGCTACAGTGAAGGAACTGTCCCTTGCGTATTACTCACAGTATAGGTATGGGATGTCTTCTTTTATTCCCTCACTATGCAATAATAGCACAGAATTTAGAAGACCACAGAGAAGTTTTCATTCATAACACAGCTTGAATACACAGTTACCAGAGAAATAAAAATTGGGAGTTGCTTATGTGAAGGACTGCTAGAATTTATGCATTACAAATGCAACCAAATGATACAGTATTCCTAGAAGTAATACACAGTATATTAACTTATTCATTCCATTTTAGTTGCAAGCATTTGTCATGGTCAGCCAGTCTAACTTCTGCCCCAGTGGAATCCACCCCGTGTAAGAAGTCCAGTGTTTGCCACAGAACTGGATCTCATTCTCTAGGAAAGTATCTCATCCTGAATGTAAATACTTCTAATGACAGGTAAGTACTTTTTCATACAATGTTCCAGTAATTAACATTTCAAGAACTAAAATCTGTTCTTTGTGTCTGAAACTGTGTAACTTCAATATCCATTTAATCTTCGGATACTTTTGCCGGAAAGAGGTGCCTACTGGTATCAGTTTTTCACTCCGAATTTAAAGTAGTTTGTAATCAGGTTGTCCCTCAATATTTTCTTTGATAAAAGAAACAGGAAAAGGACCTAGACTTTTTCATGATACCAGTCCTTTCAACATTCTAATGGCTCTTCTCTAAACCTGTTTCAAATTTTAACATCGCTCTTGAAATGTGAATACAGGAGGCAGAACCTTGTTTTAGCATCAAACAAGACTGCTAAGCAGACAAGTAAGATTTGAGAACCCAAATGTATTCTTTAGGCACAATTCTGTCTTTTGGGCTCAACCCTGATTCACTAAATCCCAAGACTTTTTCAGACTACTTTCTGCAGTAGGACTTCAAGCACCTTCTCATAAGCATGTGACTTCCTATCTAATTATACTGAAACAAAAATTTTGCTGCCGCTAACATGTCAAGTTATTTAGATCCAGCAATAGCAATACCTATACATTATTCAGCATTTTCTTTGGATTGTAAACATATTGCAAAGAACTAATATACTTAAACTCGCCATTACATATTAAGTTGGATTTACAAGATTTTTTTTCCATAAACCTATAAAATTTGGCATTTTTACTAATCCCCCTTTAATAAAAGTCTTACATCACTTATTTCACTACTTCCAATGGGACCACTGTCATGTGGACAACTCTGTCATTATCCAGGCCAACCCTGATTTACCGTTCTAGCATTCCAGAATTTCTAAATCATCTCAAATCTTTTTTAAAACTAAAAACAGATGATTAGGACAGTGGATCACACAGGTCCTAGAAAAATTAAGTTAAACTATCAGACTGCTTAATTTAGGTAGGATTTAGCAGGTTTAACACATTGATCAGTTGTTGATGGAACAGAGATACAGTCATTACTTACAGACAAATAGGTTTCCCAGCACAAATGTGTTTTAAGTAGACTAGAAATATTAAAATTACTCTACCCATTTTTCTGTCCCCTGTAACTATTAAAAGCCCTGACTTGTAATAGATCAATACTGATTTTCTAACGATCTTTTTCTTACCACATTTTAAAATGTCATCTTACTGTTATTAATGAAGCTACTGAATTGCAGTTACTTTTTTCTTTTTTTCTCTTAGCCAGGCCTTATGGCTCCTAGCATCTGGTTACATCCATTGTTTTCTCATTCATTTTAAACTTGGACTTTTCTGGGGTTTTTTAATTCTCTTCTAGGTAAAGTCAATATTACCTTCACTTTTATTAGAGCTTTTGGAAAACCTAAAAAGTTGTTCTTAAATACTTTCAAGTTATAATTTATACTTTTTTGTTCAAATCTTCTCTCCCTTTCAGTGCAGCTCACATTTGCTGCCTCTTAAAATGACAAGTACAGTGGACTGAACTTGTATATACAAATACAGGCATGACCACTGGATAATAAACAAACACTAGTTTCTAATTATGTAAACAATTTCTCTCTCAAGATGGCATGTAATAAATAATTTCTTTATTTGAGGTTCAATAATATTTTAATTGAAGGGCCTGGTTTTCTAAAATTTTCAGAGATTTTGAGAAAGTTGTTATGATATGGAAACATGAAACTTCTACGATGTGTCATTCACAGTTCCGCAAGTTTAGGAAGTCTTTGTTTTTATGCATAACAGATATGCAGTAAAAAGCAGAATGATCCTATTCTCTCTGATGGGTGGTCTGTGGAAGACATGCAGGAGATATGCCTGTTGTGCATTATGTGTTAAAGCACTGATCATTGACCTCCTAGAAATAATACAAAGGCTATAGAACTATGTACACCTACATGCATCAAAGCACCCATCTGATAGCAAACAGTGTATTTAAGGCTGTAAAATGACCTCAGCTTTCTACGTTGAAAAACCAAGTCATTTCATGTAAAATTTGTTTAAGCCCAGTCTCACTTTGCAGACTCTATTCCTTAGACTTTTGCTGTTGGTTATAACGGAAAAAGACTCAGCACTCTGTGTCCATAAGTCTATTGACTTCAGTTTCCATTATTTCAGGGTAGTTTTCTCATCAAAAGAATTTTTAAAAAATGAGGACAAAACCAATGAAAACTGAGGATGTTTTAACAAACATTCAGGTAGCACTCAAAGGGACTACAGAGAGTAGGCATTATCTCTGCAATTCCTTGTTGGTCAGTGAAGGTCACAAGACTATGTGATTTTTAAGATTGCTTCAACAGAAATTCTTTGAAGCTACAGCACATTTAACATTCGATTTTTCTTCATAAAAATATTCTAATTACAAAGGCTTGGAAATGCATGCAAACCCTTTAACAATACAAATTTTCAAACAAAACAAAAACTCTTAACTAATGCCAGAAGCTTAATTTTGACTCATCTGTAAGTTGTTGCTAATGAATAACTCACAGAATGTCAGCACCTGGCAAGTATTGGCTCTGAAAATAACAGTATGCTCCCTTAGTGCTAAAACAAACAAACAAACAAAAAAAAAAAAAAAAAAAAACAAAAAAAGAGCTCTACATTTTATATGAATCTTTGAGTCATCACAGTTCACACTGTCAATTGACTTGTATCATGCACAATAGAGTTGTTGGATTTCTAAAGAAGCTCCATCTCAGTAAGGAGACCAGAGACAGACCAGATAATAAAGAATGTATGGTCATCTGCTATTTGTGGTAGCACCTTTACTACAAGTTGGTAAAATTGCTGAAGAGAAGTTTTTAATAGTTCCGTTTGTGCTGTGCTAAAATATGTTCTTAAATAAGCAAAATATTTCATGCTTCCTCCCCCCAAAGATCTGAGAAAAGTTATCTTTGTGAAAAATTATCTTCTGTTGATTGTTTCTTTTTCTGTATCAATAAATAACAAAGTTCATTTCAGAAAGCATGCATGACGGAGAGTATAGCATGTGGAATGCACCCATTTTTTTCTTCATACATGTTAGAGCCTTGTAAAGAACCAATATTTAAATAAAATAGAGCTGCTTAATTCATGTTGGTGATCATCGGATTTTCTGAAATCAAAAGGAATTTTCTCACATTCAGCATTGCTAGCCATCTTATCCCACATCAAAGCTACCAATAAATATTACCAGAAACACACACATCTGTTTAACTGAATTTTTACACAAAATAAAAACTATCTTTGACTCCACACCATCATGAAAGATCTCTGAAACTTTTGTATAAGATAGCTCATATAAAAAGCAGTAGCAGCCCACAAAATGCATACTCAAGTATGTTGAAATGTACTAAAACAAAAAAAGTAAAAAAAAATTACTGATTTTAGATATCTATTTATTACAAAATTAGAACCAAATCATGTTAATCACTGAAGTGTACTGTGAAGCTGTAAAAGGCCATTCTGCTACATCCAAATATAATTTTTGTATTATTTTAAATGCACTGTAGTGTATTATAATACTAAATCTGTTTTTCAAATAAAACCATAGTGCTTTATACAGAATATAAAATTGTGTATTACCATTAAAAACATTTTAAATTACATCATAATAATTATACTAGGTCTTCATTTTTGTTGCCTTTTATTTTCCAGCTACTGGTTTCAGAAATCTACCATTAGTTTTGTTCTTCTCTTCATGAAGAGCATAGAGTAATTTGCAAAATCAAGCAGGGATGAAAATGTGATGGAAATATAAGATTTTTTTTTTCTAATGAAATATTGTTACTGCATTATAAATAACTGACAGAACATTTCTGGAACTCTTTTCTGATGCGCTTATCCTTTTTAGGGAAAATAAATATAAGAGATACAGCTAGCCTGAAAGGATGTTTGGCTTCAGATGCATGTTTTCCAACAGCACCATTAAAATATAGTCATTATAATGGATCTTTAAGGCCCATTCCAGAGTCCATACCCATGGAAACACTGCACTAAGTTCAAGAATTGCCCAAGAGAAACACAACTTACCCCTTTGCCTTAGGTGCTTTTATGGTACTACAGAGGTTTTATATATTTACATTGAACAGATACTTGGAAAGAATTACAATGTTACCATCACATTTTGTACCTTAGCAATGTCACACTTGCACCATCTTCACAGTGCATCATAGAAAAACATTACCGTGAATTACTGTTTAATGTGAAGCACTAACACTTCATTTAACACTAGGAGCTTTTCTTTCAACTGAAATCAATGGCCAGGTGTGCTAAATTATTTCTATCAGGCTAAAACAAGTAAACAAAGTCCTTGAAAATGTCATGAAATACCATGCCTGTATGTTAAGCTCAACATGTTGCTAAATGTAGGCACAAAGCTTGAGAAAAGACACAGGCATTTAGTTGGTGTTCTGGCTTCAGAAAACAGAGCAGAAAAGCTTCTCCCTTAATGCAACCATGGAACTGAGAACTTACTGATAAATTTCAATCCTAAAATTCTAAGCAGCAATATTTTCCTTTATATCAAGCAGGTATGTTAACACATTTTATGTTCAACAATTTACAAAATGGTACAGCCCAAACCATTTTTTTATTCAAGAACTTTATCTTAGTGCTTATCAATCAATATCCCAGACTCTGAAGGTTCATAAAATAAGCAGTCCATTGAAATTCAATGCAAAGCATAACACATCTACTAAAATAGAAATATTAAAAAATACTGGAAACTAGTTTCAGAAATTTTTCTTGGCTTTCATCTGTTTTTTCCTACCTGGCCCATCCCAATCTTCATTCTCCACCGCAAGCTGCCCTGGTTTCTCTGACCGTGCATCACCATCAGATTCTGCTGCCTCCTGTATTCCTTCTTCATTGCCTGAAAAAACAATCAAAGAAACATAGTGTTGACATATTTCAACAGTGACTTTTAGGCAGAGATCCCACAATATCCAAACAACTGCTTACATGCATAAGTCAAAACATATGCATGTCTATGAACAGAGAGAAAATGGAAAAAAAAAAAGTATATTTGACATGTAAACATCTATGAGTTTCCAGTAATCCAAACAAGCCCTGAGTATCCAATCCTTTCAGTTCTGTGGAGAGACAAATGTTAGAAATCAGTGTTTACTCTGTATGCTTAAAAACCAGAATCACAACTTGCACCTAATTCTGTAAACCAATACACAGAAAGTCATTAAGTTTGTATGCACAAATGAGAGAAAGAAATCAGCTTGTTAATCTCCAGGAACAAATGTTTTCAGCTACGCGTTTTCTTGAACTGATAGCTAACTTTCTTATACATCGCGTATTGATGACACAGCACAAAAATATGATGCATTAAACAATCTGGCTTTTCAGGGCACTACTGGAGAACTACACTTTGGTATTTCAGCATTTAAAGAATTTGCCTTTAAGGGTCATAATGTACGAGCAAGTCCCTATGATCATTTTCTCCCTATCAAACTTCATCTAAAGAAATGCAACATTTCTGATGAATTTGAGAATTTTCAACATCCAGAGTACCTGAGCACATCTGTCTGCATTCAATAACTATCCACTACAAGTCTGTATATAGGACACACGGAAAATTATGATAAGGTTAAATTTGTAGAGATGACCATTCAATTTCTATTTGAAGAACTCCTTGTTGAAAGTGCAGTTATTTCAGTTAAACAAAGAGTCTACGCAAGCTCCATGCAAAAATACTATGAAATAACCACTACAAAAAATTACATGGAAGGTGAGGGGTTCAGGGGTTCAGGTATTAACACAAAATTATCTGGCCACAGTAATGTGCTAAATGACATTTCTGAGGCTTATCCAGACCAGTAGTTTGCTGCATTTGTACTTCTTTATTTATATTCAATTTATATTCATTTATAATCAATTTATAATCAATCCAAGAAACTCTTACATAGAAAGACACTATGAAGAATGGAAAAAAGAAAAATTACTATTTCAATTTTTTTAGCAATCTTGAAGCAAACTGTTCAAAAAACATGGCAGCACTAAAAAACAGATTCTGTGTATTTTAGAATTTGAAAATCAGACTGCTGATTTGACAATAGGAGAGCAAGAAGAAGCAAAAAGCAGACCAATTAAGCATTAACTTGCAACTTTTTCCTCCCTAGATAACAAAAGCTTTTATTAGCAACATAGGTAAAGAAATGTGATTAAAACAAACCATGCCAGATCCCCATACATTATCACTGGTGCTATATTTATACCAGATAAGATTGCGACCCAGAGTTTTCAAGTACGTGATTATATACAAACACTATAAAGTATTAACTTCATGTGCACATGTAACAGTTTATAATAACACATTCTTCCTTGCATTCATAAAAGGAACAGGTTTTTTTTTTCTAAGTATAAGAACCTGGTAACTACTCGTCACACAAACACAATACCATATTCACTCCCGACTTCAAAAAATAACAAAAATATAGTTCAGTGTATGTGTAGTATTAAAAATATAGCCCAGTGTACAGGCACTTAAACCTAAAAGACAACACAAATATCTAGCATAGTTTTTCTGTTAAACACACTGTATAATTTTACCCAGGCATTTGAAGTTCACATGCTTCAGTTCAATCTGAAGTTACACTTCAGAAGACAGTTCTAAATCCTCACATGTTGAAAAAGCTATCTCTTAAGTTTCTTGTAAGTCATTTTAGCAGATACTTGTTTTTAACCAACTCCCCTATTTTGAATTAGCATTTGTAGGGTTACTTTGTCGCAAGCAAACAATCCCACTTTTTCTGGGTGGACTGAAGAACCTATCAGATACTTTTACCTTCACAGCAGTTTACTGCTGCAACAAATTACTCTTTATTGGAGAGACACAAAGCACAGCTTTCCAAGCTTCAAAGCTGGCAAGATTAACTCCAGTTTTCTCCAAAATGTTGGAAAGCATTCCACAGTAAGGGCAATTCTGAGTTTCTCACTCAAGCTGCATAGTCACCATAAAGCTCTTGAAATGTTCTTTGCATGGAATTTTCGTACAAAAGAAAGTGTTCTCCTTCCACTATAAACAATAGCTCAACAACAAAGCAAAATTTAGAAGTAATAAGGATTCTAGATAGAGCTCAGGCATGGAAAATTTATCTCCAAAATATAAAAGTTTTTTCAGGTTACAATACATCACACCTGGTGTTCGCATGCAAATTTGAGCATTATTTCAATGAATGCAACCAACCAGAATATTAAGCAAGCAAAACTACTAGAACTGAGAGAAGGAGAAACTTACGTGAAAAGACTGGGCAGAAGGGGAAAAGGACAGAATTATAGCTAAGGTATACAACCTACAGCAAACACTAGCTCAGTAGTTGGCAGATGAAGAAAGACGTGAAAATGTATATTAGCAGATGGCTTAATTTTATATTAACTTGCTTTTTCAGAGTTTCACGAAGTATGGTATTACATGTTTTTCATAATCAACTTGTCATGAATTAAAGCACGACCCGTGCAAATAAAGTGCAACAAAATGTGTAGAATTTACATTAAGGAAAACTCTTGTTTTGCAACTAGAAGTAATTTTAATTATTTTCATTGATATTTTCTATTTTCTATTATTCATCAACTACCAAGTCCATGCATTACGCACTGGCAGTATCACAACACTGATTTTCTCCTGTTCCCCACACTACTCTCCCTCCCTACTGAAGTATCCCAACCTGATAGTGAAACCAGCAAACACCACACTACTGCAGACATAAGAAGCCATCAGTAAAGCTAGTCTGACCCAGGTTCAGCTGAGCATCAAGGTCAAGCGGAAATGGACAACTAAGTCAACCCCTTTGGTGCTGAAGACACTGCAACTTCAAGAAGGCAGAGGAGGCTGAGGAAGCTTAGCACAGGAGCTGATAACAAAGCACATCTCATGGTTTTTTTTTTCTTTTCTTTCCTCTTACTTAATACTGCTTTAGCAGCTAACATTTGTTCAGCACACCTTTGTTGTGCTAAACAAATTTCCTTACAGAATTTATTTTCATTCCATTGTTTATTCTTTTAGTTCATTCACTATTTTCCAGCCTCAATAGACTATTTTTTTATATTTATTTTAAAACTGATTACATTTTTCTCCAATTTACCGTTGTAGACATTTAATATGATCCAGGACATTATTTTTTTCTTTCTTCTAAGTCAAATCAAGTGCTTTTTGCCTTATACACCACTCACTTTGCAACTACTTATTGATTCCTTTCTAATCCCATTGTTTTTGTTTTTTCTCATGTTTGTTTCTTCACTTTGCTGCTCAATTACATTTTGCATTCAAGTCAAATGAGAAATAACTTTTTACCATCAACACCAAAGAATGGTATAGAAGTACTGGCAATCATATACACTCTAAAATGAAGCAATATCTGCTTCGGTTTAGGTTTTTCCTTCTGGCAACTAAAATCAGTAAGTGAATTCTTTCCTTTAAAAGAACATCACTGCATGAAATAAAAAGACTCTTATAAGCAAGAATGTGTAATATCATATAGTACATTTACTCATGAGTCAAGCCTACTGGACCGTTATTCTCTATATTTAGTATTAAAGCTACACTTTGTGCAGAATTCATCTTTTCTAAGATTAGATGTCTGAAAGTTAAGTTAGTCCAGACTACTTATGTAGGTTCTCCTACAGATAGGGAAGAGAGAAACCTTCTCAGTGACTCATCCTATTCAAGGATGCCGAAAATACGAGACCCCTCTTGGTGTCTGAGGTAGTTGAAATGAATCATCCTCTGAGACACGCAGCTTGGACTAGGAATCTATCTTTAGACAGCTAAAGTTAGGTGAAACAAATCTCTGCCTTACAATGAAATGCTGAATACACAAAATACTGCTTAACTAAGAGGAAAAAAAAAAAAAAAATTCAAACAGCTTCAATAAGGTAATATGAACAGAATTTTCATCTTGACCTTCCTATTTCTGACCAGCATTAACTGTTTCTGTTGCTCTTCAAAAACAGTTCAAAATTTTTTTATGTTGTTTTTAATATCCTAGTGTTCATGCAGTAGATGTAATTCAAGGTGGTACAGCTGGTCAGGGAATCTGAAGACTATAAAAGAGACATATTACCAGAAACATGACAGGGAGAACTCCAACATCTCTGACAACACTGACAAGTAGGAAAAGAGACTTGAATATTAACAAGTAATTTCTCTTTAATCTTTTTAACAAATTAAAAGACTTCCCAATTTGTACTTAATCAGCTTGTACCACAAGTAGTTGTGGTATTTTAAAGAAGCACATGGGTTAGCAGTTCTTCTCAACCCTGCTGTTTTAATCCATGTTGTTCCTATCAGTATTAGGCTCTTACAGAAAGTCTCATACAATGTAACTATTGAACTTCCTTACTAGGAACGTTATAACAGCTGTTAGTCACTCTATAATGTATTTTGCAATCAGCTAAATCAACAAAGTATTTTTAACAATGAACAGCTCAGAACTGACAGATCTACTTTCTTGTTCACAACTGCTTATCACAGCATAGATATCATATATGTTTGCCAGGTGCTCCTATAGTTAGGATACCTTCACAGAAGCCGCTCACAAAAGATAAGGTCATAAAAGAGATGAAAAATGTGCAAGCTTCATACACTCATGGTTTTATCATCAGACAAAATAGCTTTGGGTGAAGGACTGTACCAGTCACAAACAGCACATGGCAGCTTCTATTACAGTGAGAGAACATTAGAAGTTTGAAATTCAGTTTGTGTTCGTTCTTCCTGGCAGCATCAATGTAAACTTAAACTGTTAACATCCTAATACAGCTGTTCAGCATGAAACATCACTTCTCAATTATAATAAATCAATTCAGAAATAAATTGTTACAAAGCCTGTAGCATTTTGTACTGCCAAAAGAGAAAACAGACGTGATGCAGAGACGTGGGAAGTCACACACTGTAGATTTTAATTCAACAAGGAACATAACCTTACATACAACAGGCCAGTGCAACTGGCCGTGAAGGGGCAGGCTTTGCTGGGGCCCTTTCCTGCTTTCTGCCACAACCAACAGTGGTTTTCCATTCCAAATTCCAGATCTAACCAAAGAAAGATTGTGAGACTGTATGTACAAACTAGATGCCAGAGGTTCAGAAGCTGCAAGTTATCATTTGTTTTCTCACAATGCCTATGACCAGTATACAACTTAGACACACTGTTAATCTTGCTCTCAAATCCTAAGAAACACACTGTAAGCTGAGAATCACTGCCAGGAACCTCTTTTCAGAAGCAACACTCATAACTTTGAAATAAATGATATACAACTTAAAATACAAATGCAATGTACTTAATTCATTCAACATAACTTACTTTTTGGCAGCATACACTATGCTTAAGAATACCAATGGCATCTAACAGAACTTAACTGTCCTTATGCATAGAACTTTTAAAAATGGGTAATTCACATATTTAACAAGGAGAAATCTCTAATTTCAATGGCAAGTCTTCAACAGACATAAAATATTCTATTTACAAAATACATGCAAATAATGGGGAAAACATCTTTAAATATGCTTTTGGCATGTAAATAAAACTCTGAGAATAAAAATATTAAATAAATTAGGAGTGATGTTTCCATACATTGCCATATTTGGCTTCTGGTGTGAGGACAAGCTAAACAACTACAGTTGCTACAGTGCTATGCAAATGGATTTATTCTGCAAGCCTTGCAAGAACAGAGAGACAGAGAGGCAGAGATCTGATGCTATCACTACCAGACTCTGTTATCACTTCACCTGATGCATATCTAAAATAATTTCAGAGAAGACCACCAAAGTCAAATGAGACACCCCCTCTACCAATAGAGTAAGTTTGAGCAAAATTTGGCCCTCAGATGACTGATTTACTAGAGTACCTGCAAGAAATCAACACTTGTACATGTTAATCCACTGCATTTTATTTCAGATTACATTAATTACCTCAATACTTTCCTTCTTTGCAAGCAATTATTGTTTTCTACCATGCTGATTAACAATAATAATTTCTCCTGGGATAAATCTCATTTGAAATAACTGTATGTTTCTAGTTGCCCTAAGCACTCTTAAAATTATTTATCCAGCAAATGTCAGAAATAATGCAGTCTCTTATTGCAACATTTATGAAAGGCCTGTGAATATCCATATATGTTGAGTACCTACATGTGTGCAAGCTGTTAACTCTACAAAATAACAGTATGGAAACTATTTTAGCTCATACTAAAATCACCACTTTGTTTAACAAAATGACATCTTGACACAATGACATTTCAGCACAGTGGTCACATTAAAAAACAGTGTCAATTATTTCTAACCATTTTGACTATAGCATTTTTCTCCTGGGATAATACACTGCTGTGCAGTCACTTCATCTAGACTGCATCTGGCCTTCCTCTTTCTCCAAGTGTTTGATATGTTCTTATTATCGCACTGCTTGCTTTTGAAGTCCTTTCAAGACAAGGATCACTCGTTCACATGTATTTCTTGCAGAACAGTGAAAATATTCTCTAAATTGTATTCCGACTTTCCTTCTATTAATGAGCTTTATATTTATCCTAATTTTTAGGGAGCAAATCTTATGGCACCAGTACTACAAATGAGTATCATTCAGATATACTGGCTACCCAAAAGCTTCTATAGCTTTAAAGGGGGAAAAAAAAAAAAAAAAACCAACAAAAACCCAAACCCTGAAAAAGTCTTGCACCTTTTCAATCTTTCCCCATTAAGATTTCAAATACAGGAACTCTATTAGACGTATTCAAGTACCAACCTGGGGTTCAAACATACATAGCTCTTGGCACTTGATTAGAAAAGCAGCAGAAGCACATTTTTAAAGATATTTAGATCCCCAAAAAAAGTCTGTTACTTAGCATAATTTTCAAAAATTTTAATGAAAATAAACAACCCATGAGATGCTAAAACACCCTGCAGCAGAACAGAGATGACTTCAGAGACACTCTAGTAAGTTTTAAACTCTTAAGTTTGAAGACTCTTCTGCAAGTTGATATTTATACTTAATTAAATAACAATTCTGCTCCTTTCCCACTGCAGAAATACTGTCAGAGAAATCCTCATCCAACCAAGAAAATCTCATTTTATTACATACAGCTGAAATCATTATCATATAGACATCCTGTTTTCACATGATTTCCACCCACTGCTAGATAACAAGTATCAATATATCTGTTCTTACAAAGTGAAATTTTAATTTACCTTGTAAACAGTTTGATGTTTTTATTTAAAATTAATAAACAGTCCCAGTGCTTCAGTACCAAAAGCAGCCAATTCCCTATCGCTGGAGTTACGTTTCCAAACACATGCCGTACTATACATTATTTCAAAAACAGTCTAGACTTCTGAGAGCCAAAACTAAGAAAAATACTTAGCACTCATAAACAAATGCTTCTTTTGTCTTATTCACGAGAATCTACCCAGCAGTAATACGTATCTTATCAATACTTATCCAACAATGTCATAAATTCAGCATTTGCTTCATTTATTCTGTCTGTTCCTAGGAGAGGCATATTACTGCAAATAACCCCACTGCTGCCTTATACAGGAGACAGCCAGTGAGCAACTCTGCTTTTTGGACATAGGTTGACAACAGTTTTTCAGGGAACATCTCAGAACTCTACAGAAGTATTTAGAATTTCTGCATCAAGAACACCAAATCAGACAAAAGGGCAAAATGGACATCTTTATAAATGAAATTAGAAACAGCTGTAAAATACACATGAACTAAGAACATGTACTGAAATTTGTTATTAGTGCATTTCATATTTTAAAGATTACCCTTACTAATTTGCAATTCATATCCTGTCAAATTTAACTCAATCCAGGTTCAATTTTTGTGACTTTCTAGA
Source organism: Ara ararauna (assembly GCA_028858755.1). Classification (NCBI taxonomy): domain Eukaryota; kingdom Metazoa; phylum Chordata; class Aves; order Psittaciformes; family Psittacidae; genus Ara; species Ara ararauna. The sequence continues at coordinate 19,624,532 of CM054377.1, forward strand.
AAGAGGACATTGCTCCACTTGTTTTAAACAAATAATCACTCTCCTGATAGCTGTGATAGAATTCAGAATTTTGATTGTTCTGAAGAAAACCAAAATGTGCTGACTGAAAAGGTTGAAGCTGCTTTGATAAACTGCTCAAAGTTGAGTAAGCTATTTAAGTGTTCCTCTCACTTTATAATTCCATACAGTTAAAATAATGTTTTCTATTTGGATCTACATATTTGCTTCTTGAAACATGGCTTGCCTGTTTCTTTTTGTGATGCAGTTTTCTGTTTGATGACAAATTACCTGATTTCTTGTTAGAAGAAGAGTTTGTTTGGCAAACTCAGGTCAAGTTTTTATCCCACTAAAGTTGATGGATTTCAGTTGGACTGAAAATATAGCTTGATGGGTTTCCACATGGGTTAGCAGTACATAGAAAAGAGTACAGTATAGACAATCTTGTATTTTGTTATCCTTGAAGCCTTTCCATGCTTTCAAGTAAATGGTCAGAAAAATCACTCCAGCATTTTCAAATATCTCCTTCTCTTCTAGCAAGAAAACACGTAGTCCTCTGAGCTCCAGTAAGAGTAAATTGAGAAAGCGTGAGAGGTAAAGCACAACGCAAATTCTGATATTCAGAAGAAAAAAAGTCTCCTTTCATCCTGCCAGGATCCAGTCCAATTCTGACTCATCACCACTCAAAGGCTATTATCAGAGAACCCCCTTCCTTTCTTTGCCCATATTCAGCATCTGATGAAAACTATGGAAGATGCACAGGATTCAACTGTTTTAGCTGAATGGGATATAGATGAATGCATAGGAACCCTCACTCTGGGGGACACAAGGTTTCAATACAGGTTCACAAACATGCAATAGAAGAGGTAACTATTGTATTTTTCGAAGAAGTAGCACTGTGAGTTCTTAGTCAGATTCTTGTTATCCTAGGAGATAAAAATACACCAGTACACATACATGCCTTCTGTCTCCGCTTACTGAAAGGAATTAATGTGTCCTGTATATATTTGGAAATTCTACATAAATAAAATGTAATGAATTAGAAGATAAATTTTAAAAGACACAAAACCAAACAAATAATAATTTAAAAAAAAAAGGAACGTGCTCCAAGAGAACAGAACAGAAGTATTGCCAGGGAAAGATAATGTCAGGCACAAGGAGGGGGGGGTGTCTGGTGCCAACTAAAGCCGAGGGCTGTGCAATCACCTCTATCACTGCTCTATCAGTGTCTACACTCCAGCCAAATCCAGAGAAAACAAGGAGTCAGAGATTCAGGTCAATAAGCTTATAGGCGATTTGCACAAACATCTCCTCCAGCAAGGTAAAAAACAAAGTCATATTGGCTTTTCTTTTTTATTCCTTCTCTTTGAACTCCCTGGTCCAAACACACCCTGAAAATGTCAGTGTTATATGCAAGAATTTAAAGAGCTGAGCTTCTTAATCCCGTTAAGAAATAAGAACAAAGTTGCCTGCAAAGATCTCCTTATTGAGCTCAAAGTGATTATGGTATAGCTGCCTTACGCTGATCCTACTTCCACTTGCTATAGCAAAAGAAGTAGAAATTTTGTCATGAAATCCATTATTGAAAATGAAAGAAACGTTATTGATTAAAAGGCTTCTGGTTTAAGAAAAAAAAGGGGGCAGGGGGAAGGGGAGCAGGGGAGAAAGGCATAACTCTATATTTTAATCCCAAAAAAGAAAATAGCAAGCACATTGTTAGACATTACATGCCTGACATGAACGAAATGAAGAATATTTACATACATACACACAGGCATACACACTCAAAGTCATAGAGGAAAACAGGACAGACAGAAATCACTTTCAGAGTGTTAAGAGTTTGGCTGGTATTACAGATGGTAGCATGATAGCTTTGCACATGAAGTATGAAAGGAAAGATTAATGCACAGTAGAACTTAGCTTTGTATATCCTTTCTCTTATATGGAGAATCACACTGCAGCTGTTTCCCTGTATCTCAAGCCTGGCTGCACAATCAGGACACATGGTTTAATATAAAAAATCCCAGTCCTAAGCTGGCCTGGCAAGCTACTGGCAAAATACATGAGCAGAAAACCTGGATCAGGTTCTGAGCTCATCCCCTCCTGCCTAAGCAAAATACGAGAATATAGGAGCAGGTATACACTCAGTATGCAGAAGCCCAAATATTCCCCAAGTTCTTCTCTTGCTTAGAACTGTGTACAAGTTTCAGACAGCACTGGATTCCCCTCAACATCCTCTTCCCCCACAAATAAAGATAAGCAACGTATTGTGAACTGCAACCATGCGTCAACACTGATTTGCTACAGGCATACATAGCACTTTGTGCTATAGATCCTAGAAGCACTGCATCATGAAACAATCAATCTTCATCCCACCCTACGTGTCCCCCATATCTTCCTATGTCACCAACTGAAGCACAGTTAACAGAAAGAAACAGAAGTCATTTGCTTTCCAGTCTGCCACCAGCAGTGTTACAGCCACTGAATATCCTTCCACTGAGGGCTGGTGCCAGTGCTGCCTTATGATGGAGCAACAATGGGAAGCTACAATCGAAGAACAGGATATTTCAACAAAATTGTCCTGGTAAGCATGGCAGCAAGAAACATGATAGGTCTTCTTTAATTGTCAGATATGTACATTCATCCATTTGCCTCTTTCTTCTGGAAACAGTCCCACATTTTCTCTCTTGATTCTAGTCCTTCCTTCATCTTCTTCTCTTGCCTCTTTCCTCCTCTGAACACAGCTACTTAACTATCTACTAATCTCAAGTGATCTCTCTCACTGTTCAAGGTAACTTTTCCTTTGAAAGTTAATCCCTCATCGAACACATCTGCTAAGAAGGTCACAAGGAACTGTAATTTGTTTAGCCAGATCCCATCCTTATGAAGTGGACAAGGCTCCTATTCTCCCTGTTTTTTACAGAGAGAAGTGCCACTGCCCTATGAGTACGGCAAACTTTCCAAGTAATGGATGAGAGTATTTTTTTTATTTTTCCTGCTAGTATCTAGGCAGGATGACAGCGATCAGAGACCAAAAAGCAAATTATAAACTACTTCACAGCCATAGTTCAAGAGAACTTGACTTTCATACTTTGCTTTTCATCTCATCATCTCCAACTCTGCGGCTTTTGTACTGTTCTGCTGCTTATGCCCCCTTTTTGTAACCACTTTCCTACTTTTATTAGCCCCATCATGCCTCCAGCTCACTTCTCATGTTTCTGTTAGCATCACCTCATTTTTTTATTCCTACCTATAATTAATCTGTAAACACCATCCACAAACTGACAAAATGCAATGCATTATCACCAAGATTACAAGCTACCAGTTTTCATTCCTTCTCCAAGGATTGAGACTAATGCAGCTTTGTAGTGGAAGAACACTATGACTGAGTTATTATTATCGCTTTTTCTACAATATTTCCTTTCCCCTAACCTCACTGTCAAAATTGCAAACAAACCAAACTTGTAACTGCCAACTCTTCTGAGGCTTTTCTAAAATGTTCCTTCTTGGATGGAAAACTTCATCCAAAGGTTAAAACTCACAGTTACAGGCTTAAACTGATCCCTGATAAATACTAGGTTTCTAATTTCCATTTTTGCTTTTAATATTTACATGTTTAAACACTGTTCACCTCTTCAGATTTGAGTGTAAATGAAGGCTACACAGGAATAATTATTCACATGTAGCAATGTTAATTCTGGTTTTGTGGTACTGCAAACCTGAGGGGAAGGTGGAATTTTTCAGATTCCTTGTCATAAAAGCCATTAATGAGTAAAAGGAGAAGTGAAAATAAGAGCCAAAAGTCATAGTTTTGAAAACAGAGAAGATGTAAAATGACATGTAGCTCAATCAATGTGATTAATTTGCTTCACACTTTGCAGAGGCTTTTGACTTCACCTTCTAATTCTGGCAACTATTCTGCTGAATCAATCTCACAAACCCAAATTAATAAGGTAGGAATGACAACTATGGCTTTATAAAGGTTAGCTGTTTGCAATTTAGACAGGAAGAGACTGCTCCCTGCATATAGTATGATCAGACACCGCTCGACTGGAAAATCTCAGTCAAAAAGCCAAAGTTATCAAGTTGTGAACCTTTAAGTCCTCTACTTTCATTCATCTGAATGGAGAGTCCAGTAAATTTTTGCCATCAGTGCTAGTTTGGATAGTTAAAAGCCTCTGGTTTTAGGTGATGCTTGGATTTATACAGCTGGGGAAGTATGAAGCATCACAAACACCTTGTCCCTAACAGCTGTGCATTTGGTACCCATGTCTCTTGATTCCTGCAGAAAGCCCCACTACTCACTTGCTCACTTGTTCTAGATCAGATAGGAAGAAACTCCAGTGAGGGAAATAGGGAGCCAGAATAGATGAAGATTTATATCAAAAAAAAAATCCCCTTATGTTCTAGAACCTTTACTGGTCCATGCTAGCAAGAGGGGAATGCAGAGATGGCACAAAGGATTTATGTGCCAATTCTGATATTTTCTGGGAAAGAAAAACCTGTCACATGAGAAAATGCAGATGTACATTTATTTTTTCCCTCCTTTGAAGATATCTGTGGTTTACAGGTTGCCAATACTGTCAAAGAGCAAAGCAAAAAATCAGAAAGTCTGGCCCTCAAAACAGAAATTAGAATGCATTTATTTGCTCTCTAACCTATTTGGTACATACGTCATTTTCAAGCTTTCATTCGTAACATATAAAGAAAAACTATCTTTTTTGAAAAACAGCTTATTTCTCATACCATCTTTTAATTTCAATACCAAAGCAATACAAAGGAAAAAAACCAGGTTATGAATGATTAAGATTCATGAAAAAAATCATGACAATCAGTCTCACTTTTAGTATTTACTATATAATACAGTCACAAACCCTTTCACTAAGAAAGGGCACAAAAAAATTTATTTGCTTTCCAGATTAGTTTTGTCTTCTTCGGTTTAATGCTCAGAAAAACCATACCTGGCCTCATGCTAACTACATGTAATATGTGACACTGAAGAACATGGGGACACACATGAAGGACATCCAACGGAAGATGAGACAATAATAAAAACCAATATATCTAGTATAATAAAAACAAATCTAGTCTCCCACTCCACCCTTTTCCAGGGATAGTCTCAACTTACTTCAAAGTGGGACATTCTGTCACACTGCCTCGGCTGGAAGTAGATTAGGGTTTTATGGGCCCCTTCATCCTCAGAAATTTCCTTTTCAACTTTTCTTCTGCAGCAGTTGCAGTGGATGGGTTCAAGATTTTTTTATAAACTACAATACACTTGGAAAAAGAACTGCTTGGGAGTCAAAAGTATTTAGCTTCAAGAATCAGCAAATGTCCTTAATAAGACATATGATAATCAAAATTCAGATTTAAATGTATTCCCATTTAATTTCCTGATCTTGTTTAATACAGTATTCAGTGGATTCACTGTTTTTCTGAAAGAGTGTCCATTCGAGGAAAGTGCCAAGGTATCCCCAAATGCAACATGAATTTGCAATATTGCTTGCTATAAACAAACAAACACAAAAGTATTTTTCTGGATTTCACCCAAAACAGTAGTATTTCCATTCATGTACCCCAGAAATGCAGTAAGAAGTGCAGAGAAATGACTGCATCAAACTGATAGGAACTAATTCTGGTGCATAGTCTTCCACTGCTGACAGAAGGAACTCAAGAGATGCCAGTATAAGTATGCAAATAGTGGTTTAAATAATTATTTAGTAATACCAGTAACAGGAATGGTACTTTTTCTCAGCTAAGGAAAATGATGTCTGAGAGGCACTTGAACAAGTAAATGCACAGTAATTGAAGTATTTGTTTACAGTACAGTTATAACAGCACTTAACTCCCTATTTGTAAAACATTTCCATTCATAATCTGGTCTCTCTTCCTTCACAGTAAGATTTGTAGCAGCTAAACTCTAAGCCGTTGACTATACTGACTTTGATTTCTTAGGATACTGACTAAGTATCAAGAACCTGTAGAACAAAAAGTAAAGTATATTTTCAGAAGTTTGTAGGCTACTTAAAGGACATGTAGGAAATACATTTTTATGCCATCTCCACTAATGACTAAAGACTCCAGGAAAGACCAACATTCTGTAGTCATAACATTTGACTCCTCAAACAGATTTATCCTACTTTGTTAAAGACAGATGAAAACAATACAAAAACAGGACCGTATCAAGCTATCATGAGAAAATGTATGTCAGTATCTGGGAAAGGACGGACAGAGAAATCATCAATATCCAAATGCCTGAGGGGGTTGTGGACTAACAGAAGAACACCACCACAACTCCAGCTATTTGATAGGCATCCTTACCTGCAGAAGACAAATAACAAAGCAATCAAGCAGAAATCCGGCAGAAAGAAAGTTAAATAAATGTTCTTAATAACAGTACAATACTGCGCTTTTTCTCAGGTGAGTGGGAAACAGCACAACCTTGCAGACTGAACATTGGATAAGAATGAATTAGTGCAGTTTATGCTAAAATACCTCTACCTGCAATAATTTGCAAGTAACAAATACATCAAAAAAGCACCTACAACTTCAAAAGTTATCCTTTCACAACTCACTACATTTCTATGATGCATAATAAGCTCCATAATAAGCTCTATTTTAATACTAGAATCTACAGACACAATCTGATTTTCAAGCAATGTTTCCTAGGCAAAGAAGCAATGAACAGACAGGCTGCATTGCTGGCTTTGGAACTGATAATAATTGACTTCTGAGACCTGTTCTCTACAGTTAAATATATAGAAAATAACATTCTTGGAGGAAAACATTAAAGGCAAGATGATTCACCTCCCCGAAAAGTACATTTTCCAACATATTTAAATATTTACCCCCTGCAGGACTTAACTCCACAAGTGACTTTTTCTATTTTTAAGGTACCGTATTAGCTGGACTTTTTGTACATTTCAAAAAACAATAACAAAAAAAAAATCTTTTTAACCAATTGGGCAGAATCTGGCCAGCATTTCCTCAAGAGGTGGGCTACAATGATTACCTTTATTACAAAAGTATTCCACTTCTTCACAGTTCAGATTTTCAGGCTCAAACTCTGCAGAAAAGCTTTCCTCCAATGGAAAGTCTTCTTTTGAGACAGTGTCATTTTCCTCAGACAGGCACTCTTCTTCTTCATCCTCAATGGCATCCTCAAGCGGCCCTTTAAAAAGAATCAGGAACACTGTGGCAAAACCATCTAACAGGACAATGGGAAATACAGCCTTAGTGAACTTATAACTGGAGGTCTTTGGCTAGTTTTTCCTTCCACAGCTGTGTTCAGCATTTATTGGAATTAGACAAATAACATTTTATGGAAATTGAAATTGAAAGTGACTGTTTTCCTGATGACTTCAAATCAGAATATGCAAAGTATTATTAACAGTGTGTTAGTAATACATGTGTTTTTTTTAATTACTCATCAGACTCCAGTATTAAACAAACAGTTTCAACAACAGAAATCAAAGCTACATTCGTAAACCCCAGTAAACAGTGAAGAGCCTTCTCTTGTTTATTAGTCATTGGTTTTTGATGCTGAATTACAGTACTTAATACGTTCCCTTTAAAAGCTTCGTTTGTCAAGTTAACAGCACTGACAACAGTGAATTACTACAAAGGTATTGACAGTATGAACTTCAGCTTATTCTGCTATTTTGCTTCAACCAGAATCTGATGGTATCCATGATCACCCATTTGTTAGACCATTTAACAGACTCCCAGCCAATGGATAGGACTTGGACAGACTATCACTTCATTTCAGAGAGGCCAAACAACCATCATGGTAAACTACTAGCCAAGTGCTGCAGAAACATAAACCAGTTACAGAAGCAGGGCATGAGTCTGAATTTGAAATGGCAGACTGGCATCTTTGATCCTTCTTCTAGTAACCCAGACAGTACCACTGCTACAGATCCTTCCCCTTGAAGAGCCAGTGTCTGACAAATCTAGTACAAAACACTCACATTACCAACTGGAATGTACTCAAACATTAAAATTTCTTCTTTCTTAACACTTTACAATCACTGGTTAACGGTAACTATTTGCTAAAGACATCTCCTGTGCAGGAGGTAGAAAATTACCCTAGATTTAAATAGAGATTTGAAATAACTGAACATATTTTAATTTAACTAAGATTTTATTAAATGTCAGTATGTTTCAAAATCCATCTTAAGACTGGATTTCAAAAGAGAGATTTCATTATACGTGGTTGAAGCTTGAAAAAAATTACATATTTCACTCTCCAGTGAAAGCACACCCTCATTTATAATTGACTATTTCTTCCTTGAAATGAAAGCTAGCTAGCTAATGAAAAAAAATGTAATTTGTATTTATATGATAGTTTTCAGTATTAAATACACTATTCCTATATAATCTATCATGCTGAGATTCAATACGTAAATGATTCTGTTGCATTTCATAAAAAGGGATAATTTTTTAAAAGAAATCAAATATTGACTACACTCTAATTTTATATAATTCATTATGAACCAGTGACTACCTACATTTATTAAAACAGCAAAATTCAATCTATGCGAGGTTGTGTAATTCTTGCTTCAGAGGAAAATGATGGCTATGTTTTATTGAAATTGATTAAGATTCCCAGCTGGGATTCCATAAATTAATATAGCCTACTCACATACATGGAAACAGGACTATTTGTGCCAGAAGAGAATCTGACCAAATGAACCTGCTTTTGCAGGCACATACCCACCAACCAGTTCAATGACTAGCTGTCATTCAACAATATATCTCCTAAAATAAGGGGCTATTATTATGGCTAAAGAAATAAAGATCCTCACTATCAAAGTATCCATTACTGTTAATTGCACCTTCTAGCCATGTTGGGAAAAAATCCAGCAACTGCATATGCACAGTGAATGAAGAGTGGGTATCACACTGTATGGAACAGAGAACAAAGCAGTAGCATGCACTGAAGCAGTGCACTGCAGCTAAACATGGGCAGATTTGGCACCTTTCATGTGTCCAGTTTCACATCAGAAATGAAAGCACAAGTGGTTCTGCACAAACTATCAAAAAGTACCTTTCATATTTCATAGTATTATCAATATGTGACATTGTCTGTAGAGCCACTTACTGATGTGCACTCCTGGTAATACCTGGATAAATAAACTAGGAAGGACAAGCAAACACAACAAAACACAAAAATACGCTATTTTAGGGAAACGTACATTTCTGCCATGTACAAAGATGGATAAATGTCATGTTTTCAAAAGCAGCCACATGCCTTTAAAAAATTTTCAAAATATTTTAAATTTGGAGGAAAAAATGTAAACTTCAGCGAGCATTTCAGTGTAAGTCAATTTCCTGCTGAATGACTGGCTCTTTGTCATTTGACTTTTTGAAAAGCATCTTATAAAACACAGCAAAAGCAAAATATCTGCAAGTAATTCAATTGGCATGTGTACATGACATTTAGGTCTGTTTCTAGATGTTAAACCGGTTTGTTTGATCAGCTCATCAGTACATAATCAACAAGGTAATAATCACCACACATTAATCAAGAAAATAATAGAAGCTAGTATGCAGTTAGTATGCTTTCATTTGCAGCAGTCATGGAAACACACACCTCATAATTTCCATTGACACTGTTTCCAAGAAGGCAGAAGAAAAACAATGTATACACCAGCTCCACAGCACAGGTTCAAACCCCTGTCATTTTGTGAGTTAAGTCTTTATTTTTTAAACAAATCTCAGAATGAAAAAAATCTTGACAAATACTTTCATAGATACATCCTACCTATGAACAGGTATGTAACACTTCCTAGAGTTACATGTCCAAGCATCTGAAAACAGGAATGTAAATAGTGTCACATCCAAGTAAGATCAGAAGCATGCATGCATCTATGCCAGCTTTCGCTTTGCATATACCAACCCACATATAAAAGTCAGTGATGTTTATCCAGTCACATACGGGCACACATCAGAACTTTATGTAACAGCTCACCTCAGGGGCTAACATCAGACCTTGCACTCAAAAAACCAGCATGACTTCTGCTGAAACTGACAGATCAGTGCATAAATATTTTTTCTAGTTTTCAGGCTGCTGCTGCCTTGTCTAAATCACCCATCTACAAGCTGATCCTTGGGATGAATTCTGTCTTACTCATATCCTGAGTCCCCTTTTAAGTGTTCAAATACAATCCGCTCAAGCCTAGAGCCATAAACTGGTAACTTTAACTTAAGAGTAAGGCTTTGTTCAACATGAATAAGACCAACCCACAAGAGTAATAGCAAAATTAAGTATTTCTTGGTTGCTAGTTTTATGTGAACTATCAATTATTTCATGTTTCATGTGTACTATTTCTGTGGCTATTTAATTATTATTCAAACACTGAACAGGTAAAACAGTAAAATCAACAGCCACTTACTAGTAAGTATAAACAGACTGAACTCTATTCTTGACTACTCCATCTAATTACCTGCACATAAATAGACAATGAACGAAAAAAAAAAGTAATTCAGAACCTCACAGTAAAGATCATACGCAATTACATATTCTTGACTAATGCAAACACATAACCTCTGCAGGCTTATGTTTGCCTAATTTGGCCATGTGCTTCCAGAAGCCTCTTATTGATATGGGTAAATCAAGTCAGCTAGAGAACTAAGAAATTATCTGGTTTAAAAACATATAGGTGGGTTTTCAAAATTTACTAGCTTCTCCATCTAGGGAACAACCTACAGAGCATTTACTCAACTTCTTCCTCAATTTAAAATACTTAAAAATAAAGAGTCATATAGACATAAATAAGATTTAAAAAATAATAGTTTCTGTCAACTGTTTTCCCTGATAGTGCTTTTTCCCTCAATTGTTATTATGTTGATATATTACCTTCAACAGTCCAAATACATCTTAATCACTTAATTTAGTATTATATTTCTGCATTTCTTTTAAATTGTTGATGTTGTATTACACCCAATACTTCAACCAATCATATTGTCAAGCACCTATGGCACAACAGGTACTATGTTTGCTTTCATTTCAACTGGAAGAGGGTTAAGGTCCTATCCCTGTTCTGATGAAAAATCCTTTTCAATAACTGCTGATCAGTGTGACTTTACAACCAACAACTGCCATAATGACACTGCAACGCAAATCCAAATAACTCCTTCTACTGAAATTCATCTGAATGTCACAGTGATCTCACAGTAAACAGCTCTGAGGTATGATTAGGCTTAAATAAAATAGTAGCATTTCAAACTGAAATGGTTTATGAATTTAGTTGAATAGTTAATTCCAGAGACATTCTACATGTTTGTCTTTTCATTTAAGCAAATCTTTTCCTATTAGCACTTTACAAAAAAACATGATGTAATGTAATCTAAAGAGAGGTGATTCTGAAACACTTCTGATTAGCTAGATACAGCTAAGAATTCCCAAATGCACTAGGTAAAAGCTCAATCTCTCATCTTAAATGGGGGCACTGAAGGCAAAAGAAGTCTGCATTACTTCACTGAAGATTTTGCATGAGGTCCTGAAAAAAATATTTCCTTTATAAAATAAGCAAATACACAACAGAGGAATTTTGAAAGGTTTCTTATTTTCTTGGTACTTACTTTATTTCATTAATATTTATTGATATGACCATAAACCTTAAATATTTTTTCAAATAACACAGACAAACAAGAGGCAGTAGAAAACAGTACACTTAGTGACAGGAACGAAGGAGTTAATGTGGCAGAAATCTGTATGGCTTAGTGGACACAGTAGTCCACTTTGAAAAACCACATATAATTTGATACAAATAACAAAATCTGCTGAGGAGAGGCTGAGGAGTGAGCTGCATGTGCCTTCATGGAGAAAATTACTTCTGATTGAGGCCACTTGGCAGTGCAGTGTGGGGAAATCTGAACTGTGCTCCCTATTTTGTACCAGATTTACAGACACTCAAGGACATATTTTTTAGCACTATTAATGTATTAAATGCTAAAACGATATATAAATCTTTCTCAAATAGTCATATACTTAAATATAAATGCAGAAACCTAGATACAAACATAAAAAGATAGCTATGTAAGTGGCAATATTTACACAATGAGTAACAGATGCTACCTCATCACTTGAAAGGATAGGCCATGTTTAGCTAAAGAAAACAAAATCAACACTGTACGAATTTCAATAACACGGAAAAGTGTTAAGAATGAACCACCAAAAGGTTTGCACTCACTTGACAAAACATACTTTTGCTACAACGAAAACTCCTACGAACACAAATTTGAGCATTGGACCCCTTGAGCATGTCAAGTCCTGATACATCAATGCATGACTTAAGTTTTATAGTACTGCAACCATAATGAAATAATTGAAGTTCTATAACATTAAACTGGGGAAGTTCTGTATTCATTTCTCAAAGTCAAATTCATCAGCATTCTCCTAAATGAAACCACTTAAACGCAGGCTCAAATTAAGCACATGCTCACATGTTTTCCTGCCCAGTGCTTTGCACTTAAAATTCATGAATCCTACAGTGGGAAAGTATCATTGAAATAATTATTTCATGAAAATCTAAAGTGGTTAGCTTCCTTCCCACCTACCAACATTCTCCTACATTCCCAGACCAGCAACATAAATCAGTGCTCTTAACAAATTAAGAATGCTTCAGAAAGCCTACAATACTTGACAGTGAGTGGCTGGGGAGAGGTTAATGAGTATAATTAGATGTAGTAGCATTAAATAATACCAACTCCGATAAATCAGAGAGGCCTGAAATTCACTGGATCAACATCATGCATGTTCTGTGGGATACATCCAATATTTCCTAAAAAAATATGCTGCCACACAAACAGATTATCCTTAGCTTATAGTAAAACCCAGGTATGTGATGCTCTCTGATTACAGAGGGAAAAGCTTCAGAAAAATAAATTGAGAAAATTTGTCTCCTGTTTCAAGAACATTTCCTTCTAAATACAATCACCTAAGAAAAACAGCAGGCAAATACATTATATTGATTCACATCATTCAGTCAGGAACATTAAAAGTATTAAAGAGAGCTCAACTTACTTCATTTTGAATCTGGCAGTTGGGGTTAAGACATCCCACAGTATTTCAGAGTTCACTTCCTTCTGGGAAGATTTCTATACAAGACTTCTTAGCTACTTCTTCAGCCATACAGTTAACTGAAAGGAGGGGTGTTTCCAACCCCTGTGCTTTTACAACAGCCTGGAGACAAGCTTAGCAGTGATCTGAACAACCCCAACAGAAACAATCCAGCTTCTCCTTTCAGAGAAGTTTTTACAAGACATTAGCAAAAATATACTTCCGAATTCCTTGCTGGGAAGCTGGCCTTCTCACGTGTTTTGTAGAGACTTTTTAAGTGTCCAGGCTCAAATATTTCAGACCTTGTATGTTCAACCAGGGTGAAGACACAGATTGATAAAATATGAGATGAATATATGCTGTAGTGATCAAAATAAATTTACAATTTCTGTCAAGCACTAGGACTGCCTGGTATTGTTTGATTACTGAGACATTCAATATTCCCCTGAAAAGGAGAATCTTCAACTAGAGGTATCTAGATCAATCACAGAAAGGGAAGTACACGACAGCAGCTAACATCATAGAGGATAATAAAAAAAAAAAATAAGAGGAAAAATTTTCCTACTGAACTACTTGCTCCCCCAACCCCAACAACAGACCCAATGACTGTCTGTTCTACTTCTCTTTTTTGGTTTCTTGTTAATAAAGATCCCAATTTTCAAATTTCACCATAAAAAATATTGCCTCTCCCTTCCTCCCTGCGAGAACTGGAAATATTTTAAATTGTATAATTTCATGAAAGTAGAGAGAAAAGAACAAGACAGTGCCTAAATATGCTTTGGTTAGGTGGCAGATGGTGATACCTAATCTTGACAAACTGACCACTGCAGGAACAGCTTAAAAATTAAACATGCTATTGGCAGTAGGTGACTGAAGTGCAAACTGGGAAATGAGTTTAGGGAAAAAAAAAAAAAAACAAACAACAAACCCTTAAATATATATTTCTTAATAAGGTCAATATTTGTCAAACAAACCACTCCCACTTTTACTGAAATGTCTCCTTCTTCAGTTCATTGAGTTTTCTATTCAGCTTATTTCTGTCATCCCTGTTATGTTTTTACAGCTATACTCAAGAGACGCAATGCTACCCATGCACACTGAATCTCTCCAGTCTGTTACGTAAATCGACTGAACTTCACAAGTTTTGTCCAGATTGGAAGATTGTGCCAACTCCTGATATCTTCATTTGTGGCACCCAAGCAGAATGCACCATTTCTCACTTTCAGCCTGGGAGGAACTCTATGACCATGATTTAACAACCAACTTAACAGAAAAAGGAATGGAAAAGAGCTGCTCTTTGGACACTAGAAATCCATACCAACCAGACGTAATTGAACTTAGCAGCAAGATGAAGTATAACAGTATAGTTCTGTAGCTAAAAAAAAAAAAAAAAAAAAAAGAAAAAAAGGAGTTACACTTTTAAACACGTAAGTTCTTCCTGCAGCCACTCACTTTTAACATAAGTTGAATCAGGGGATCTGGTAGGACGGAAACATTTTTATTAATTCTCCCCTTATCGGTAAGAAGAATGCTGATTTTTTTTTTTTTCCATTTACGTTCCTTGCCTGCAGGTAGCAGACCAAGCAAATCATACAGCAGAAATTCTTCCTTTTGATTAATTTCTTTCCATGTGTTATGTTATTCTTATATATAATTGATTTCAGGTTTTGCTTGTAGCTGTACATCTTTTTTATATCTGTACCTACTGCCTGCCTTCAGCCAAGAAAGTTGAAGGAAATTACCTGAATTTCGTTAAGTTTATTAAAAAAAGAGCTCTGTGAATATTTAAATTGAGTTTTGAAATGCTAATACAAGAAAGATATTAGAGAATTTTAATAGTAGGCTCAATTTGACCCACGGACTACTGTAGAAAGGGTCAAATTTTATTCAAATTATTTCTTTACAGCAAAAAATATGAAACCTTTGATTTTAAAAAAGTAGATTAATATTCCTTACTGCTAGGTCTTTCGGCACTTTGGTGCATGACAGCATTAACTGTGTTTGTATATAAACTTTTGAAAGACCTTTAAATGTTCCACTAATTTGGAACTTCACTTTCATTCACCCTCTTGTCTTCTTTTCTCCTACCATTACCCAAGAGGCCACAACAAAACTGATTGTGCCTATAGTCAGTTTGCTGTCAGAGCCAAGGCTGGAATATTTCTAATCAATCAATATTATGAAATTATGAAAAACTGACCATTCAAAACATGCTTAGGGAGACATTAATTTCAAAAAACATTATGCAAGTGTACCATTAATGCCACATGGGAAAAAAAGGAAGATGTGCACAAAACATGAGCTGCATGAGCTGTAGTTAAATGTCAGACCTCAGTTTTCAAGTAGGGGTTCAGGCAGAAATACAGGTTTAGTACTCTAATACCCTTATTCCACAAAAGAGTCACAGCAATTCTTTCATTGTTGGGGCTCTGTTTTGCAAAGTGCACCTTGTACGGCTCACAGAAGTCAGAAATTTATTCTACAGATGAATCTGAGGGTTTATCAACTTTACCTAAACATGAGCATTGTTACTACACAATGTGCAGCAGAAATAATCATAAAAGACTGCACTTGAGGAAGAACTGAAATTGTTTTAAAATACAACTGCCATAGAGGACACAGGATCCTCCTCTCCTCAAGTCTTCCTACCTACTGGCAGTCAGTGTTGCCATACTAGAAAACCCTCAAGGTACAGGTCTTTCTATGCGTGTCTCTAAATGCCAGATTTTTTTTAAGATGCAATGCACCAGTGACAGTACAGAAGACTCAATAGTTGCAACTTCTTTCTAGAACTCCTAGTCCCTGGAATAAAGGTTAGTGGAAGTTTTAATAGTGAATTTCATAGTTCTATGATGCCAGCATGACTGCAGAACTGCTAGCAGTGAAGGGTGTGAATTCAGATGTATCTTAACTGATTCCATGCCACTATATGAAAATAAAACCTGCAGAGTGTGTTTCAGTATTCCAAAGATAAAAACAGAAGGTTATCTGGATCTTCTAAAATTAGCAACATTGTCCTGTCTTCCGACAAATAAGTGACAGAAGTTTCATCCTGGGAAGGGCTTTCTTAGAAAGTATTAATTATGATGTATCTATAATAATTTGGAAAAATAATAGGAATAACAGTATCTGCTCTTGCTCTAGGGTAAAGGGGGTAATTGAAATATAGAACATGATTTAAACGAGAAAAGAAGAGGGAGGAGGTTTTTGTATCAGTAATTCACCTACTGTACAGATCTGATACAGATCACCTACTGTACTGATACTGATCTTGATTCAGCTGTTATTTTCCTTCCTGAATACACAATTAAAATAGCCAATTACAACCAAACTTTAAAATTTTCTCAACACCTATATATGTCAGGGTAACTGTATCACATCTTTCAGCAAGTTAGGGGCCTCAGTCCCACAAGGAAGCTTTTTGGTGGATCCCCCTAAAGATTTTTTTATGTCCTTGGGAAGCCAGATCTTTGCTTCTGATGATCCCTAACCTGAGCAGACACAGGCCACACCACACCTTTTGTACATCTCACCAGTTAACTCTTGCCAGATTTAACAGAAAAACTTGAGACAACATGTAAATAATACCTTGTCACAATTAAATGTGCATTTAAACTTATTTCCTGTGTCTACTTATGCTTAACTCAAACAGTGTCATTAAGACAAATTAACAAGGCCTGTCTTAATTGCTAAAAATTAATTGCTTTTTTACTATATAGGGCTAATGTACCTGAGCTAGCATTGAAATGCAAGGTGTCAGTGAAGCAAATTCAGGTAAGTCAATCTCCGGGCAGGAGTTTATCTCACAGTAAAACTGAAATTACTTTTTTCTACTGTGTGTTCACGTAAGCAAGTTGTGTGTATACATTTCCCAATTTGAAACATTTTGACATGTTCAATGCTTAAGCATTCAATGAAAAGCACTGAAAGTGAGCACTGAAGAGCACATGTCTAGTATCTGTGAATGGACAGTAAGCTGCATAAGTTGGTTCTTCAGTATATCTTTTGTCTACAATATTTGGGATGGCATTAGCACGTTAATTTTTTGTCTGTTTTGGAACAAACATTGTTCTATTTTATCAGAGAGCAAGAAAACAGAAATAGTCACAAACAAACAAAACAAACAAACAAAAACCAACCCACCCCCCAAATCATCAACTACTTTCCCACAGGACAGATGTCAAAAAGAAGTTTAGTTGAAACCAGACTTTTGAAACTATTAACAAGTGCTAACAATGACAAAAATCTTTTCATAAACTGTACTCACTAATTGTTCCAGTCCCTTCCTCCTACTACTGTCCCATCTTGACCACCCATTTACCAATTAAAGCAGCCATGCTTGCAACCTCTGAGACTGACAATGAACTCTTCTCTTGTAAACACTTGTTAGACAGTGGCATCTCAGTCAAGGCTGTAACTTCTTGTATGCAAAGAAATCGGGAGGAACAACTTTTTATAGAGATATTGTCAAACACAAAGATACAGAGTGAGAAGGCTATTTACCCTCTCTCTTAGCTGCCTTAATCTACCTACAATCATAAAAGCTTAACAGCAAATGCTCTTCTGTGTATTTCTCATAGTACAAGAGGAGGAATAGAAGGACAGAGTTAACAAGTATCCTGTTTCAACACTATACCCGAGGGAAATTTTTACCTAAAGCCTACAAAGCAAACTGGAGTTTGGTATAAAGCCCTCAGGGATGGATCTGTGATGCTCACAGATAACCTTCTACATTATGAATAATTTTGCAGGGATAATTCATCAGTAATTTTCTTAAATGTAACAGCAAAAAAAGGAAAATTTCCTGTTTCTTATAGAGAAATATTATCCCTGAAGCATTTTTCCCTGGATTATGGTAATTTTTTATAGTTTTTAAACCCATCATTTATTTCTCTATTATTCCTGTCTGCTAACTTTTACAAAATAATTTTAGAAACTACTGGCAAACTAATTTGAAATACTGGCAACATTATTTGCCCCCTGATAAATGGCTAAGATTGATGAAAATATTATCTAGTTCCAGTGGATTGTTTAAGCTATAAAAGTATGAAAAAAGTCAATTTTTTGGATTGTTGTTGGGTTTGGTTTTTTTTTTTACAGACTTAAAAAAAAGGCATCATTTGTATAAGAAGACGGCTTTTCAATTCTGTGTCTTTCATTAAAATTACATGTATCTAATAAAAAAAACAAATATTTGATGCTTTTTACATATACAATAAGTATCACTGATTTTTATATCTATACAACTGTATAAAAATAATAAATGTATGAGATATTTGGAACTCTTTTTAGCATATGTTCATATTGGTTTTTACAGGTAAAGTATTTTAAGTTTTGGTATTCACCTCTCCAATAAAGGAAACTCCCTCCTCCTCCTCTTTCATCTTACATCTAATAAAGTATATGAAAATTAAAGGAGCAATTTAGTACGGTTTTTGGCTTTTTTTACTCAACCTATGAGAACAAGGAATAGAATCATAAATAGTTTGGGTTGGAAGAGACCTTCCATGGTCTCTAGTACAACAGACATGTCTACACCCAGCAGCCAACACCTGTTAAACAACATCTACATCATGCGGCTCCAAACAGTCTAATGAAATCCTCTGAGGATTCCGGATCCAGAAATTTTCAGGGAGTCCTTTCCTCCAGACAAAGCAAACTGTGATGCTGGCAAGCAACAGAAGTTTCTTCATGGGTCCTAATCTCATCATTCAGTATCTCAAATGCATAGGTAATACACTGCCTGCTACTCAGAAGTCTTTCTCTACAGCCTATCTCCTTTACCAACAACCACTATAGCAAAGCCGTTTCAAACACTATACCACAAATAAGATGAATTTTATCTTGCACATGGCCAAGTCATGCTCAGAGCATAAAGCTTTTCAGAGCAATGAAAGCAGCAAAAGTTCACTCTCTACTTCCAACTCCAACGCGTCCTCTACTCCAAACACAGAACTTCTTTAGCAATCACACAAGTAGTGAGTGATAGATATTGGTATTTGCTAATCACTGGTCTCACTCACCTGCTGGAGGGAAAAGTGTCATGCAAGTAGAAGCACTTTGAAGCCACTAATGATGCTGCTGCAGTGTATTTAATGGCCAGCACATCAGCTACGATGAAAGCAGAACCTCACTTCAAGTACATTAAAGGATCAGAAGCATACATACTCATTACTCACTGTAATTTTACATCCCCAGTTTCAAGACAAAATCCTTACATTATTGTCATAGAGCAAAGGCACCCTATACCGCTATAGAAAATTAAGGGGTCTTTTTTCTTCTGTTTATTTAATATTTCCTACTTCTGTATGTAGCTGAAGATTATTCTTGTTCATCTTTTGTTTCTAGCTGCATTTCCTCAGATGGAAACTGGTCTCTCATCTCTGTATGTCATCATGTAATTAAATCAAAAAAAGGAAACCAGACTTTCAGCAATGAACTCATGACTTCTCTCACGTTCCTATTTCTCTTTGAATTATTATTGCTTCCCCCCCTTTTCTAATATAAGCTAAACAGAATACTGCATAAAAATGAGCCCGAAAGCCCAAGTTTGATCGTTAATAGCATCATCAAAGCTACACAACTTGTACATACAATTCAGTGCTAATATGGGTTAGACATCAATAAAAAGTAAGCACACCTAAATTATCCATAACTCAATGACAAAGTTAAAGGAAAAGTTTAAATACACAGCAGGTGATATAACGGACACACAGGGAAAAAACCACCACGCTTTAAGTAACTGGTAATTCTAAAGCAACAGCAAAGGAAAGCTGAAATTTTAGGAATTAGCTAAACCTCAAACTTCATGATCTTTGTCTAGTAGATGCGTACTAGAATGAATGGTAATTTAGCTTAGTGAGATTCTTATCATTTGACAAATATAATAAAAATACTACTTAACAGAATGTAAAAGCTATAGAATGATGTAATTAGTTAGTTATATTCTTAGAGCTTTGAATTTCAAATAACTACAGGGAGGGGATTCACTGTTTTTAATCCCGTAATAGAGTTTATCAATATGCAGAACAAAAATGAAGGGTCTCAAATTAGAACTAAATCTTTAGATCACATTGCAAAAGAAATTAATAACCTGTATTTTAAATAGAAACCAAATAATCTGAGAAATCATATGGAATAAAATGCCACAAGAAGCCATAAACTGGGCATCAACAGTGCCCCTCCAGTAAAGCAATCCGAACCTGAGGGCCCACTGCAAAGGAATATTAATTCATAGTTTCTTCTCTGTGGATATTCAGATCTCATGTTGCCTGCAAAATTATGAGCTATGATTAGTTACAATGATAACATTTGCTGTAGTTTACATTGGTGCACCATAAGGATTCAATGTGTTTTGTATTTTTTTTATGATCTTCAGAGTACAACAGCTTTACAGCATTTATTGTGATAACTGACAATACAGTGAATGACTATACTTCATCAGCATATACATCTTACATGATGACATACTTCATCAGCATATACATCTTACAATCACCATGAAAAAAACTGACTTTCATCATCACATCAGGAATATGTAATATAAGCATACTGTAGTTTAAGTCACAGACACAATAGGATTTTCAGAAAAAAAACATCTATGCAACACTTACGGTTACATATCTTTATGCATACAGGTATATAAACCCAAAAATACAAATAAGCAAACTACACCTTTTAAAATAAACTAGAAGTGTATGCTACAAGGTACTTCATTTCTTTAATAACACTGCTCACTTTTTTATTACCTTAATTTGATTTCTTGCTGGTAGGAATTGCAAGGTTGCGCAAAACACATTGTATTTCCCCTAGAGTTGGCATAACCTGCTGGTTTTCTGAGTTAATCGCTAATTAATAATTTGAAAACACAAAGTCATTATGTCATTTCCAGACAATGAGTTTTTAAATGGTGCATGCTATGTCCTAGCCTTTCCAGTAAGAAAAAAAAAGTTTTTCCGCTGGAAACCAGATGGCTGGTAAGTGTTATTATGAGACTATGTAAATCTCAAAGCAATAAGCATGAAATCAAAACAAGAATTCATTCTCCTCTGTTCTTACCATGATTGTTGTTTTGCTGAATCAACTTGTGGAATAATACAAGTACTACAAATTAGGCCACTGGATGCTTTGGCAATGGTGAGTCAATAACTCCTCTTTCATAGCAAACAGGAGTTCTGAAAATATTTTTCACCTCTACTTTCAACCTTCCTAATACCTCATTCTACATTACAAACTTAAATGAGGCAATCTTGTTTCAGGGTGAGTCTTCTCAGCTACCTTATTCACTTGAGAAGTTTACTGGCTCTACTACTATTACAATTTGATTATCAAAATATGGCTTAAATTTTGATTTGGTTAAGGTTTTCCCCTATTAAAAGAGAAATCCTAAAGAGTTATTTGTTATTTTCTCTCACATAAAGAGTTAATACCTGCACCTCCATGGAAGTGACAGTTTTACCCTACAACTAAAACTTCACACTTCACTGAAGCATTTTAAAGTTCAGCTAATACAGCTGCATCATCAATTTGCAGTGCTCTATTATATAAAATTTGCAGATTACTCTAAATAATCTTAAAATTGCTAGGGCTGCTCAAAAATAAAACTAAGAAACTACATTACACTTACTAATTTTCAAGGGAAATTAGCTTCTAAATATTTAGAAGCACCTTAACTGACACAATACATACTTCTAAAACCTTTTTCTGTGAAGCTAAATATTTTGAAAAGGTCTGGTATAGGAAGCAACTGTAAAAAAAATATGGACTGGAAGACCATTTTAAATGTCTTAGCCCTATTTTTCATTCTTTTTAAAATGTTTAATCCATAACACATTCACTGCTACTAAATTTTGGTACTGACTTTTCCCATTTTGTATTTTAAATCCTTACAGATGGCATTTAATATTCATGGAAACATTTCAGTATTCTTACATCACAAGATTGCTTCCTGTTTCTATTAGCATTTAAAAATAAAACCTTTATAGCTACTATCAGATTGTGTCATTTTACAATGCAAATAAGAGCAGTGACCATTATGTACTGCTGCTATTGGTGTATCAAGAAATAATGGCAACATATGACTAAACAACTAATCCACAAAATAAACTGCAATTTTTCCCCAAGAGACTTCTCAAATGCAATTCCCCTTAATGAGAAAAAAATTATTTTGCCAAAATATTTCCCAGCAGATAATTGACCCTTTTTTTAATTTCCTGCCATAGGTACTACTATATGTCTGACCTAAGTGACCTTGTCTGAACAGGAAGATTGGACAAAATGACCTCCAGAGGTCCCTTACAACCTCAACCATTCTGCAATTCTGTAATACTGGAGATGTTGCAGATTTTCCTTTACTACCTCATCAAGAGCCAAACCACTAGAGCACTCTGTAGTATTTTAGCACTTCCAACCCCAGCATCAAATAGCCTTAAAGGTGAAAAAGCAAAAAGAATATTCTTGAATTCTTCCAGAATAATCAAATCAAAAGCAAATGTTCTAGTGAGATTTTAATTACATACAGGGCATTTGTAGCACCGAGGCAATAGTTCCAACAGATCCATGAATGCAATCAACACTATCTGTGTTTGGGCCATGTCAAGTTTTACTCTACATTAGGCAAATTCTTCACTCCATACTTCCTCCAGTTCTACACCATTAAGTGCATTTCTTCTGTCTGCTGGTGTTTTATTTTAACCCTATGAAAACTTCATCGACGCTCTCCATGTGACGTTCTTCATGCATGCACAAGCACATCCCTAGAAAGCCAAAGCTCAATTTATATACATGTTGCAACTTAAATTTAGTGTGAACTAAGTTTCTTATAAACCTGGCTCCTGCGCAATGAAATCCAAGGTTGAACTTTTGTAATAATGGAAGTCATGGGTTTTATAATATATATATTTTTATATATAACACACGATATATACACAGCACCTGCTTAACTTTTAAAGTTTACACTTAGAGGCCCAGTATGTTTAGGAATCACACAAGATCCACTGCATTATTCTGTTTAATGTTTCACATGGTATTTATAAAAGAATAATGCTTATTTAACTGAATTCAGTACCACTGAACTTAGCCTGTAGAAGGCCAATTACACCATGCCAGTAAGACCTGGAAACACAGAACTAATTCTCTGATATTGTTATCATACTTTGCTCATATCAGTTTTAAAGATCAAGACTCTGCTTTTACACAACTTCCTTAATACAATTATTCCTTAACGGAAAAGTAGTCACTATGGCATCTTGCCTAATGTTCAACAAAAATTTCACATTTAATCCATTCCTTTTCGTTATAGCTGCTCTAAAGATACTACCTTTAGTTTTAGATGTTCATTCCTTCAAATACTAACAACCTCTGTCCAGCACTTACTCAGATAGCTCACTGCTTGATCCTTTGAGAACCCTTTTTTTTTATTTATTACATCTTCTGATATTATGGTGAGTAGAAAGTGAATACAAGTTCTGCATACAGATTCTGTTTCATACTGATCAAAAAGGCAGAAAATAGCAAACATGACATAAGACTGTCACACCACGGAGAGCTCTGGACAAAGAGAGGGAACCCATGACACTTGGAGTAGAACAAGTATTCAAGACTAAATTACAGGTTAAATCGGATGTTATCCATTAGAGGCACACAGACAACCAACTCAAGTAAGTGATATTATTACATACTGTCAATTTCAAGACTGCTTTTAGAAGAAAAGAACCAGTTTGAAATCGAAGTATAAAATACCTTAGCACTACAGATTATCACAGTCAACCACGGTTAATAATACAAAAGGAAACACTAAAAACAGCTCACTGAACTGCTTGTCACAGGCTGTAGAACATTGTCATGCCATATGGCATCAGAAATTGTTCTGAAAATAATTTTATTTTCAAGATGGACAACTTTATAGAAGAGACACTGCCACTAAAAATAGAACAGTAAAACACTATAGCCTGCAATATGAAATGTCACTATGCATTACAATATTTTGTTACTTCTAGGCGGGAAGATTAAGGAGGAGAGGAACTGCGGTTTTATCTCCCCAGATTGTGCCAAAGAACTTGAAAATATTTAAAGATTTTCAAGGTAAGAAAAAACAGGCCTTGAAATAGCAGTTAGAAGCTGATGTTCGTTTTCACTGGATAATAATTTTCTCTCATGTTTTACTTTCCTCCTCATTTTCTCTGCCATCATTGCCATTCAAATGCCACCAAACACAAAGGTTCAATAAGCTTTAATTTTAAGCATTTTACAGTGGATTCATATATAATGACTATCAATAATATTAGACTAGTATGCTAATACTACTGGAGAAACTATTGTTATCATGTCACTACACAAGGCTGTTGGATTTATTTTATTTTTTTTATGTACACTTTTTAGTTTTCTTGATGTCTCAGCAAAAGAAACACTAAGAATAGGACTTTTTTCCTCATAATCAATATCCAGGCTTGAAACATCCTTAAGGGTTATTCTGCTGCCAGTTAATGTCTTCAGATGTCCTTCCAGTTTTCTCTGGCAAGCAATATCAAATTTCAGGAAGCAGTACACAGTACAAACCAACATACATATGTGCCTTCACCAAAACAGGTAATACCAGATGAAGGATTCCATTTGGTTGTTTTTTCTTTTTTTAACTTTGAAAAGAAAGCAACGGGGGGGGGGGGAAGGCTGTAAACAGAAATTTGGATCAGTCTTCAAAACAATAAGCATGCTTTTTTCTCTGCCACCAGACTCTCTCATGGTGCTCACTTCCTCAAGCACTTTGCAGGCATCCATTGTGACATTCCTAAGCCTTTGTGCCTACAACCAAATACTTTTCAAATCTCACACTTTATGGGGCACAGCCTTCCATTGTAAGATACAAACATAGATACCAGGTTTGGTTTAAGCCTCAGAGCCAAGAACAGGGTAAGGCAGAAGAGCCTACTGCTGCTCACCACTGCTAGGAAGAGGGCACTTTGATCTAGACCAGTACAGATGATTTATGAGCACACATATGCAAGACACTATAGTACCACAAAAATATCCTCTATTAGAACCACATACATATGAAAACAAAACCATTTTTGGAGCACAGCTGGCACGGCATATACCTAAGCTGTGCTGTGTTAACAGACATATCAATAAAATATTTTTAATTGAAAACACATTAATAGATATTCTTTAGCAAACTTGTCTTTTAATGTTGTTACTGTTGATTACTTCTTTGCTCTGGTTTTTACTGGTGTACTCTACTACTGTAGAAGACTAGGTACCTTATTCTTGATGTACAAATATATTTGTAACACCAATAGGTGTTTTTTTTAATAACGTCATCAAACTAGTTAGATGAAGGGTAAGAGGAAATGAGTAATACTAGTAGAACAAAAAAAGGTTAATTTCAGATAAATTTTGATAAAAATGCATCAGGGACAAGCATTTTAAATTTATGCCCCCCTACCTGACTGAAACAAAGCTATAGAGCGGGAATTACACCATGAGAAATCCTTAGAAATATCTCCTTTTAACTAAATGGCAAAAAGGAAATCAGATTTTTTTTTAAGTAGCTTGGAAGACCGCATAGCTAAGTACTACTATGTTCTCACATAAGACTTAACCTAAAGAAAACTACTCCTATGCTCTTAAAACCTGCATTTTCTTTGAAATCTTTACAAAAGACAAACTCCTGGGGTCGGCAGGAAGTGGGGTTGGGGGGAAGGGGAGCAATGGGAGTGGGGGAGGAGAGGAGGAAAGCTTTCCACAAAGGCTTGATGTTTTTTAACACAATTTAATACAAAACTAACTTTGTAAAAGGTCTACTAATTGACCACACTAATGCCAACATTGTAAATAATTTCTATACCAAGTCTACAAACCCTTTTCTTCTAAAAAAAAATAAAATAAAAATTACAGCTACGAAAAATATGAAAGCTAGTGAGAATAGCAGATATATATTTTCATTCACATCTTACTTCCAGTAAAAATCATCACTGGAACAATAAAAATATCTGTCATTTATCTGATCAAGATTCATTCACTTTGAAAAAGGCTGTAAGAGACTATTTTGCACTTCTTGAGATGATCAGTGTTAAATATGGCTATTAAAAATGCATGGAAACTGAAAATATATTCTGATATACTCAAACTAGGATCAACAGTCCATATTGGCCTCAAAATCATCCATGGGGAAGATCTGTTATCAGTCTAAATGTCTTTTTAAAAGAAAATTGCAGGCTCATCAATGTGACTACGAATTAACCCGCTAACTCCAGATGCAATCATCATCTTGTAAAGAATACAAAACCTTCATCAACTTCATTTAATAAAAGCTTGGTTTAAGATACAAGTAATGGAAGTAAATAAACAGGAATAACATACAGTGGGTGGTTACTTCCTGAATACATAAGCACAGATCAGCTTCTTGCGTGTCAAGGTTTTAGTTTGAAGACAGACAGTAAGAATCCCCAATTGCTGACTGAAGTTGACTGTCACCAGAATCATAGACAAGAAGTCCAAAGGTAAATTAGTGCATACTGTTGTTTCTTCTCACAGTTTAACAATGACAGATATGTCTATGAGGAGAGTGCCTCCGCCACAGCAAAGGGAAACAGACCTTTACCTCAGGTCTCCGATGTAAAAAAAATCCTTGTTGAATATCCACAGAGAACTATATGAGAATGCCTTGTGGCACGTGGATAGGGCTTCTCTCCTTCAGAAGAAGATATCCAAATTTTCTTTCCCTCACTTCCTTTGTTTTTTGTTTGGGGGGGTGGGGGGTGTTGGGCTTTTGCTCGTTTGTTGGTTGAGGTTTTGGTTTGGTTTTTTTTTTTCATTTTGTACTGATTCTCTAATGAATCTTTCTTTCTCTTAAAAAAGAAAAAAAAAGGTGAATAAAATGTAAAATACTCACTATGCCATAAATCAATTTTGCTTTGTTTCATAATGACTTTTGTGGGCTGCTTTTTTATTTCATAATAGTGTTAATCAAGAGAACAGCCTAAACTGATCTTAAGAACCATCCAGAAGGTTTATACATTCTCAGGCTCATAAATCCTCCATATAAATTGGAAATATCTAAAAAGCTCTGGAAATACGGAAATAAACCATGAAGTACAAATCACAGCACTCACACCTCTAATTCATCTCGAAGGTGAAAAGGGGCATACTCTTCACTGTCAACAGAGGAAGCGTGGGTTCTAGCCACTAAGTTTAACTGCTTACTGCTCTGAGTCAGACTGGGATTCTTGGGGACCACAGGGTTAAAACAAAAACTAAAAACCAACCACACCCTCCATAAATTGCTCAAGTCCTTTCATCTTCAAAGTTGGATAAACTGAACCTCATGTGGTTACCTTGCAGGCAGCATTTGGGCACTGTACTACATAACATTCTCTCAATGGAAACAAGCCAATGTATCTTTAGCCAAATGCATAGCCCTATCCTTTGCTGGCTCATCTGCCCTGAGCCACTGGAAGTGCATAGAGTATTAGATGATAGATCTAGTGAAAAGTGACCTTAATTTGATATTTCACAGTGCAAAAAGCCTACAATGTTATGAATCTATCCAGTAAAATTAGGCCAAGGCAGACTAAAAATGTTATCTGAAAATTAAACTTTAGTACAAAAAAATAGTTCCCTACCTGAAAACAATAAAGCATATTTATTTCTTGTCTGTTCAAGACAGTAAAGTCTATAATTTACTGTAACTTATAATTTACTTTGTTAAGCCTTCTTCTGATATCTGAAACATGCAACCTCCTAATGCAGATGTCTTAGAATTTTATCGTGAACATTCCTGTATCCAATGTGATTTCCTCGGTCATCAAGAACAAGAAGCCAGGAAACGGAAGTTGTGGCAGCTAAGGGCAAACTATAACACTGCCACCTGGCTTATCTGCATTTTGAGGGAACCTCAGGCACTTTCTAAGGGAGGGCATACACACTTCAGCATAAATGTTGCACTGCTCTTGAAACATCTAGTAAGTCACCTTTTGCCGAAGAAACCATTGCTTTGAATTATTTACCTTACCAAATACATCCTCTATTTTCCCAATGAGCTATTTCAGAATCTAAATGGGGAAGTCCCTAATATCAGCTGGTAGCTTCTAGCAGCCCAAATTTGATTCAGCCCTACCACAACTGCTGCTGAAGAGGACAGTCTCCTATGAACAAATGCAAAACACCCATATCTATTCAGTTGAAGTATATTCATTCAATCTCCCAAAACATTTCTGTTTACAACCAACATGCCAGGGAATAACAACCCTACATAGGAAGTTTAATTCAGCCAATAAAGAAGACTACAAATTAAAGATCTTGCTTCTATAGTGTTTCCTATTCCAAGGAAATACGACTTTCAGGATACTACTATTTGTAGTCTTCAGGGGTATTTTTTTTAAGATCAGCATAATAATACCTGCTCCATCAAATATAAACGTAAACTTGATCACAAAGACCCAGGCACTTAATTCATTTGTGCTTTCTTACTGTAATTAATAATTTTAAGTAAAATTAAAAGATCCAACCAGTATCAAATTTCTGCTTAAATTACTGTTCAACTATTCATCTCTCCCAACTCCCTATTAATAAAAAGTGCAATTCTCAGAGTCTCATCTTATAATCGGACTTCCCCAACTGGGCTTTCCACAGAAAACTCTAATCTTTAACCCATCACCTACAGGAGCAATGAAATAATTATCCAAAGATATTCATAGGCATGAAAGTCAGAACTTCCTCAGGATCTGGGTCCAGATGTCATAAGTCACTTCAATACATCTGTAGTCAGTGCTTTCCTACAAAACACTGTGTCTTCTTATTATTTATGGTTCCATATGCGTATTTTTTATATACACTGGCATACCATTACCACTGTTGGAACTGATTTAGCCTTATTTGCTACAACATAAATCTTCAACCAGTTATTAGAGTTTAAAGCACAGCAGGCTGTTCACCTCTTAGAAAAATGCATACAAAATTCTACCTATAGAAGTGTGTTGGTCAGTGTAAGACTATCTAACACACGTTTTGTTACCTTTTCTGCCAAACAGCTGCAGCTTGTAATTCAAGACTGAAGCTTGGATACAGAATACAGACATTCATCTAAATTTGAATGTAAACTTTGAGCCAATCTTCTGTCCTTCAAGGCTCTGTTTCAAAGCATAGGTCTCATTTCTGGGAATCTAACATGCAACTGTAGAGGTAACCAGTGACACTGGGGTTTCACATTTAAATAACATTTTTCTTTACTTGTGCTACTACGGGGTGCTTTGCAGCTGCAGTGATTCAGTCATTTATACCTGTTTCATCACATAAAAACATTACATATATAATTAAAAAAAATACTTAATTCTACTTGTTAAATAGATTTGGTTATAGTAAATGATTCTGTGATTCTGCGAAATATACTCTGTATTAGTTACTCAGCTGTAATAACTGTAAGAAACAAAGCTGCTTATAAAGGAATACTGGAAGACCCTCTTTTCTGCTTTTGGTCACATAACATTTTTTCAGAAGTTTAAAGAAAATGAAAAGACAAGAAACAAGTTCTCACTGACATCAGCAGGAAATCCTGCAATATCTTTTACTTACTGTTTATTGCAGTGGGTTTTAGGGCAGGACTTCAGGAGCCAGGACACCAAGCTTGGATTTCTAAATCATGGAATTACTTGTTTGTTGAAGTACTTTGGTTACAATTCACCTTCCTTTAAACAGTAAGTGTTCCCTATAAGAAGCTCACTAGACCTCACCAGAGGAATGCAGCTTTCTACAGTTTTGAAAAATCAGTGGTAACTTACTGACTTTACAGAGCTAAAGCAGAATTCTTGCTATAGTTAATAAGTACAATTGATCCAAAGCTCATCGGATTTAAAAATAAGGTATTGAGAGACACAGAAAGGCAGCGTTCTTAGAGCTACTCTCACACAAAACAAGCTGTAGCTATGGTCTTTGGATTACAGCAATTCTATCTGTTTATCTTTAAGCACAAGATGGACGTACAATTTGATGATAAGACATTAGAAAGCATCATGAAGACATTACTATTGAGTGTGCTTCAGTGGGTACAACATATGCTACTAAGATACTAGAAATACGATGTAAGGATAAGGTATTGCCCAGGGAAATCAATTTACTGAAGGCAGATAAACAAAGCATGTAGTGTAAAACCCAGTACAACATAGTTGCGTCTGTAGAATAGCAGAAAGTCTACTAATGTAAAACAATTTCACTGATCTGCATTTCAAGAATGTACCAAATGCGCTATGCTTTATTATCAAAAGTGAAATTATTCCAGCTTCTCAGGTGACCAAATTTTAGCCAAGATTCTAAGTATAATGGGACACACACATCTAGCAAAAACTGTTCTCACCTCTTGGTTAGAGCAGTCAGCTGATAGAGGGCAGACATATTCAGCTAAGTCACCAAGCTCAGAAGAAAGTTCACCTTGGTCCTCTAAGGAGTGAAGGACATAGTCTAAGTCACCTGTCTCGTGCCTCATGACACCACCATGGAGCTCAGAAGTGGTTTTGTGTTACTAACCAGGTACCCCGTCTTTCTCCAACCTCAGTGTGAAAGCAACGAATCACCCTCTGAAGGAACACAACAGGTCTCTCTGAAGACTTGAGGAAGGTAGGTGGCTAAAATATTTAAGATAGGCACTCAGTAACCTGCTAAGGCAGATACCTACATTTTCAAAACTCTGACACCTGTACTTGGCATCTACACTGTTCAGTCATTAAAAGGAACCATCTACCGATAACACATGTACCACACTGTAAATACTGAAAATTATTTCTAAAAAAGATAAAAAGAATGAAGTGCCAATCTGTAAGAAACTTGGCAGGCGCAAAACATATTGAAAGGGAGAAAGCTTCATAGAAGGAACACATCTGGAGTGGTATCTTTGCTTACAACCTTTCTGTAAACAACTCTTACAAAGTGATAGTTTCACTTCAGAAATGGAGTCCTTACCAATCCCACAGCCACACAGCAAGTTTTGATCAATTAATGCTTTTAAGTACTTTGACACTGGATAACATATAGAAATGCAAAGACCTATTATTACTTTCCACTCTGAACTAGAAAATATCACATAATAGGAACCGGGTACACTGAAAGCTATAAATTATAATGAAGTAAGAAAAATGGATATTTTCCAAGTATATGTTCATTCACCAATCTGAGAAACAGAAGGTATAGTGTATTTATGGTTGAGTGGCATTTCCTGAAGTTTCAAAATGTGTGCTGGATCACACAACTGACTTAGCCTGCCAATACTCATATTCTTCACTAAGAGAGTTGTCAAGCATTGGAACTGGCTGTCCAGGGAAGTGGTGGAGTCGCCATCCTTGGAGGTATTTAAAAGACATGTAGATGTGGCACTTACAGACATAGTTTAGTGGTGGACTTCGCAGTGCTGGGTTAAAAGTTGGACACAATGATCATAAAGCTCTTTTCCAACCTAAATGATTTTATCAATCTATGATTTATTACAACCAGACTTGATGATGACTGAAGCAGATGTAGTATTTTCAATTATTTCAGACATTCTTAGCAAGTTTTGTGTTTATATCAGAGCATGATTAAACTAATTAGGCCATCAGGGAAGACATCAACCAATAAAAATCCTAACCAATAGTAAGATCACAGGATGCATCACATATGTCTGCCTGATTGTTCAAGAGTCCTGGAATCAGCAAGCTTCACCTGTTCAATATTTTGTTCATTAGAGTCTACTCAATTTGCAGATACAATCATTTTATCATTTGTCTTCAGCAAAGTATAAAAGCAAGTTTGTCAGAGTCATTGTCTGACCATTAATATTAAAGCTTTTCATTATCTCTTCTGACAAAACAGAACAGTCTTTGAACATCCTAGAGAAAATTCTAACTCATTCATGAAAGTCAGAAACTGAGCAAACACCTTAAGAACTGGACAAAGTTTTCAAGACCAGTGTATAAACGGCATTTTGGCCTCAGTTGGTAAAAGGACAGGAGATACTGCCTCAGACTGCAAATGTCTATCCCTTGTCTCTACTCAGCTTCACGATTAGGCCTACAGCTGCTTGTTAAGCTCTGGAAGTGAAGAGTCCTAATCTACAATAAAGCCTGTCTACAAATTCTGTCAGAGGAGCAGTCAGGTACTAGCCCTCCAGGTCATTTGTGTTTGATAGGTAAAGCCTTGCAACATCAACCTATGGAAATTTTCTGCCTGTTATGAAGTACTTGCTAATCAACTAAGTTACAATTAAGTAAGGAATAGAAGCTGTAACTGCTCCTAATTCCAACCTTTGAGCCTTTTCATGAAGCTTTAAGAAAAAAAAAAAAAAAAATCAATGTTTTAATTTTACCTCTAGAAAGGCAAGTATAATAAAATCTTACTACAACACATGATAAATGCAGAGTGCCTGCTTATTACAGACACATAGCTAGGTAAGACTAGAATCAAACCACAGTCATATCCAGAGTGATTTTGAACCTAGCCTTCATTTCTTCAGATGCAATTAATCAAGAGTGCAATTAATTGAGAGTACAAGTAATAGCACTTTGATCAGATTCTGCCATTGGTTACACTTATCCAAGCCCACAGTAAGTGACTTCAATAGTTCAGTAGATACAAACTGAGGCAGAAAAAAATGTCGTTTACAATTATGGTTGCTTTTACTAATTTTGACTACATCTGATTACTTCTAAAAACTCATATTCATTTTATCTGATATTTAACAACTTTTCTGTTCCCTGCAGGATGAAATTTTATTACCAGGCACCAAAAAATAGGGTGCGCATTTAAAATAAATAAATAAATAAATAAAATCTTAATTTTTCTTTCTTTAAAGTAAATATTTAAATGGTATGCCTCAATTTTGAACTTAACAAAAAGACACACAAACAGTGAAAAAGACTTGATTGCTTGTCTGAAATTTCAGCATGCAGCTAAAGAGAGGGAGAGACTTTTTAGCAGGGCATGTTGCGATAGAATCACATAATAGTTAGGGTTGGAAAGGACCTTAAGATCATCTGGTTCCAACCTCCCTGCCATGGGCAGGGACACCTCCCACTAAACCCTGCCACCCAAGGCTCTGCCCAACCTGGCCTTCAACACCGCCAGGGACAGAGCATTCACAACATTCTTGGGCAATCCATTAGAGTGCCTCACCACCCTTACAGTAAAGAATTTTTTCCTTATATCCAATCTAAAGTTCCCCTGTTTAAGTTTGAACCCTTTACCCCTTGTCCTATCACTACAGTCCCTAACGAATAGTCCATCCCCAGCATCCCTATAGCCCCCCTTCAAATACTGGAAGGCTGCTAGGATAGGACGAGGATAGGATGAAGGACAATGTTTTTAAACTGCAGGAGGGGAGATTCAGGTTGGATGTGAGGACAAAAATTTTAGCAATGAGGGTAGTAAAACACTGGCACAGGCTGCCTGGAGAGGTGGCGAATGCACCATCCCTAGAGACATTCAAGGTCAGGCTGTATGTGGTTCTGGGCAACCTGACCTAGTTCAACATGTCCCTGGTCATTGCATTGAGGTTAGACTAGATGACCATTGAAGGTTCCTTCCAAACCAAACTATTCTGTAATTCTATGGTTCTATGAATCTAAACTATTTATTGAGTACAATGACCATGCCACTGGAGTTGCTACATGCTTACCCTAACAAAAAGCATACTGGCTCAGTTTACAACTGTATTTGATCATGATCCCAATTCTCTTTTCATAAAGGATGCGCCATTTTCATTAGCACAGACTATGCAGTAATCTGCAGACTGACAGGCTTCCCACACATAAATTAATGCTTTTGGTTCAGGTCCAAATATTTTAAAGAAAGGGGCAAGCTACAGATGAGAATCAGCAGAGATAATCTCATGTGAAAGCTTCTATAGTCAAGCTTGACTGTTGCCAAAAGAAAGCAAGTATGTTCATAATCTGGTTAGTAGGTAGAGGTTTACTGTTGAGAATCAGCTTAGAACTACAGCTATCAGTGAAAACAGAACATCAACCTACAACTATTCTAGTAAATACAGAGTAGTCAAGGAAGTCATCCAAGACGACTGGATCTATGGTCACTAACATTGCTGAACTTAAATCTGATTTTGACTCTGTTGATCACTCCACCTACCTCTCCTTAAGACAAAACTTGCTAAGCAGTATGGTCACAAGCCAGTCAATGTTACTGCACTTCAAGATCAAAACTAAGTCTCTGGTCTTCAAACCAATTACACACAGCTCATGAGTTGTATCAACGCAAAGAACGTAGGATTTAGTACAGAGGAATCTTTATCATCTAGTAGTTCAAACTTTCCTGGGAGAAAAGGTCTGTGGAATTCTACCTTTTAGGAGGACGAGATTTTAGGTATAACAGCTATAGTATAACAAGTAGACACCTAAGAAAACATAATGCCCTGCTTGCCTGTTCATCAATTACCTAATTAACCATCTGCATGCTTATCTAAGCAAAATCAGTCTGTAAATTCTCATGGGATAACTGGCACATTCTGCACTATATACTATGCAGCTTTATCTATCACTGTGGTGGTTGCTGTGATGTTGCAAACATCACAGAATTCTCCCCTAAAAGGAAAAAAAAAAAAAGATATCTAAAGGGAAAATCAAGGAGTAGTAATTTGGACCAGAAAGCTTAGACAGCTAGCTTGTTGCTTACCTTTCAGGTGGTTAACACCAGGTAAGGTGACCCGATCCCCCACAATACTTCAGTAACTTGGTTGCACAAGACAGGTCTTAGTAGTTGGTATTGGATTGACACTCATTCAGAAGGCAAAGTTAGATATGCCTGATCCACTGTAAGAGATTTTAAGAAAGTGACCACAGCACATCCAGATATACACCACATTCTGTGGGAGCATCTCTTCCCTCCCTTGTGTACAAATACTGCAGTAACTACAGCAATAAATAAATTATTCTGAGTTGTATTCTTAGCTGCAACTGAATAATGAAATTAGGATACCAATAGCAACGATTTAAAGACCAGGCGAAAATGAACTGCAACTTCCCCAAACAATTGTCCTGTCTTTCCATTACATGATAATTTCCATCAGTTACACGCATATGACTTCACTTCCCCAGAGAGCTTCCTTTTTCCCCTTTTCTCATGTCATTTCCCCATTCTTCATACATATACAAAGTATTTCTGACTACTTTTGTCCATTCATAAAAATTCCTAAAGCAAAGCAAGTGTAAGGTGACATGGCTGAGGATTACATAAAAGAGATAACTATACTCCAAAAATCCTTCCTGTCCTTCCTCAGCCTTCTGGATTCCCACAGACCTGCTAAATGTCTACTACACATCAAATCTGCATATTTCTCAATGCTTAAAATTAACAGTATTGCCTTTGTGAAATACAATTTTAAGGATACTGTAATATTCTCAGACACATGGGCTTAATATTTTAACTAGTAAATAACATTATTATATTGTTTAATAACATATCATCTTACTCCTCCTTGCAATAAATAATTTATTAAATTTTCCTATTTCTTTGCCTAGGTAACTACTGCTTGTCTGAACTCCATTAGCACCTTCTCCTCCCTAAAGTAAGCAAGTCATGCTTCCAAACAATTTGTACCATAATTTTAACATACTGCATAAACTATATTTAACAAAAGGATGAAAATGGGGTTTTTTTTAGTAATAATTTCATTATTTTTTCTGCAATTTTTGTTTCCATAGGAGTTATTTTAATTATATCACAACAGTTGGCCCTCATAATGAAACACCAGCGAGAGAACCCGAAAACTTCTGATCTAAAGTATTGTGATTAAAGCAGCAGAAACATGAAAAATTGCATTCAACTCAACAAGTTGAGTTGACATATATATGAAAGAAGAATTAAAGTATTATTTTGTTTCTTGATTTGACAGTATTTTTTGATTTACAAGACTAAGTCAAATCACTGAAGGAGAAGCAAAATATTTCCTAAATGGGAAAGTTGCTCTGCATGGAAATTCAGGCAACTATGATACAGTCATAATGCTAAAATGTCATCCTGAAATGACATTTCAGTGGCACATCAATGAAATTTTAATCTCTTTTAGTGAAAATTAAGAATATAAAATAGACTACCTTCAACTTTCTGGATTCAAAGCAGGAAAATGTTTTACTATTTTGTTTATAGTTTCAGAAATTACCATGTTTTCCCTGTCCATCAGAGCAAAACATATGCACTTCATTAATGAAGTGCTTGGGAACACTTCAACCAAAATTACATTTATGGTATTAAAGGATCAGACTATATCTCAAATTATTCATCAAGACGCCTATCTTGAGACTATGACTGAATCCCCTACAGTGTTAAGCTTCAATGATTATCCAGCTAACAAAAAGTAATCAAATGTAGCATGAATACATTACTACATTGCTATACTAACATAACCAAGTTTTTCTATACAGTCCAACACAGTAAAGCATCTTTATTGTATTTATTAGTTTTTACAATCAAAACCAACTACTAACACAAAGACCTAACAGTTCAGCTCTATCTAGTCACATCTTTCTAAAGCAAACATTTAAAGAACATAGCTTTTTACACTGAGTAAAAGCCTGTACTCATTACTCATGAGATAAAAAAAAAAAAATTATCCACAGAAAGTTTACTTACATAAGTGAAGAACCTCCAAGGCATAAAAGGAAAAAAATGTTGCAGCTGTGTCTCATACAAAACTCTCATTCAAGACAGATAGTATTCTGCCTTTTGCTATATTAGTATAAAGCAATGAGCAATCAATATATCCATACACTAATTATGTCTCACTGGCTACTACTTTTAACAAAGCAGAGCATATTTTTTGAGTATCACAGAGTGATTCCATCCTAAAACAGCTGTCTAGCAGTGTAGTGCTACTATTTTCTTATGCTAACACCAGCAGGCTGCATTTCCAAAAGGGGCTACCCTGCCCTTCCACTTGCCCTTATAGTCACACTGCCTTCCTTGTAGGATTAGCACAAGTATTTATGTGGCCACCAGGTGAACTAGATAAAGAAACTGATTTGAATTTGAACCATGGGGGTGGGGAGAGAAGCTGGTTTTCACTTGGAACTGTTCCTTCCCCCAGTTCACTCCATGGCCACACAAACATATGTGCCATATGTGAACAGCCATAAGAACCAAAAGCCAAAAGAAAGGGGTTATCACTGTCTTTCTCAGTAGCTCTCAGGAGGGAATGATCCTCCAAAATTATTTATTTCCCTTCTCATACAGGAACCTAAATAATTAGCTTATCTTGGATGCCAACAATTACATAACTAAAGTCTCTTACACTGCGACCATAAATCATCTATTTAACTGCATATGAAGTGACTGTTCTGCGAACGAGTACATGTTTTTAAATGTATTTCCACACAGTCCCCTCCAGCCTTTTTTAAATGTGACTCCTAAGTGTATCCTCATTTTTCCATATGCCTTTTAATGAAAGCAAACATGCTTACAACATTTTCAAAAAAAACCCCAAACATCCAAATTGCAAAAACAAATTACTTTCTCATTTCCTTCTGCCTCTTAATGATGGTACAAAGAATTCTGCAGCGGGAAATTACAAGTGGCAATTGTAAAAACTTTTTAGAACTGAAAGAAGTCTGAAGTCACTTGGGGAGCTTATATTAAATGTTTCATAAAAATGCATCTATGTGCAAACAGGGAACTAGCACACCTTGAAAAGGTAAAAGAATTGCTCCAAGCAAGACAGCTCTGAATGTTAAATTCTCAAAAAGCTCAACTTGAGGATGATTTATAGGAAGTTGGGTCTTTACAGACAATGTTAACTGCTCATGACTTCATCAAAAACAGCTCTGACATATTTTTAAACACACCGTCACTTAGAAAGGTTCTGTAAGCACTTAGAAGGCCCTTGCTGATGTATCTGCTATCTTAAGAGCAAATCTAGAACTTGAGATATCTAGAAACTTTTAATGCAGTAACTGCAACTTAGAACAATTCACTGCATTTGGATATTGTAATTCTAGTATTCATTCATAGAAAAAACATATATCTTTATTTTCTAAAGCTAACAATGTTTCAAGAATATTTACCTCATAACATATGGGTTGCATCTGTGATCTTATAAAGTGAAAACTGGCTAGATCACCAGGCTTAAAGGGTTGCTATCAAATCCAACTGGAGTCCATATCCCTCAGGCAACCATATGGCTTAGCATCTTTATTAACGGTTTGAACAACAGTACAGTGTGCCCCTCAGCAAGTTTGAAATGGCATCAAATTCATAGGAGCTGCTAAAAACACTGGAGGACAAGGCTTCTACTCACAGATGACCTGGAGAAACGGACTGTAAGAAACATGGAAGTTCAATAAAGGCAAACCCTAAATTCTGCACTTGGGACAGATTAATCTCATACACCAGTACAGGCTGGGGACCAGCGTACTGGG
Source organism: Ara ararauna (assembly GCA_028858755.1). Classification (NCBI taxonomy): domain Eukaryota; kingdom Metazoa; phylum Chordata; class Aves; order Psittaciformes; family Psittacidae; genus Ara; species Ara ararauna. The sequence continues at coordinate 19,662,974 of CM054377.1, forward strand.
AACAGCTGTATTGAAAAGGACCTGGCAATCCTGGTGAACAAGGTGAGCATTAATCAGCAGCATGCACTTGGAGCAACAAATGCCACTCTTACCCTTGGACATAAGCAAGAGTCTATACAGCAGGCTCAGAGACTGAAGTGATAGTTCTCCTGTATACAGTAATAATAAGACCAGATCTTCAGTACTGTGTCTAGTCTGGGGCTCTCCAATAAACAACTTCTGAAGTGAGTCTGGCAGAGGATGACAAGACTGCTAAGGGGCTAGAGCAAGGGAAGGTCAAGAGAGCTGGGACGTCCAGTTTTAGAGAGTTTAAGCCTTCCTGCTTTCTTCAAATTTCTAACGGGAGGGTACAGAGACACACAAAGACAGGATAAGAGGCAATGGACACAAGATACAGCAAAGGAAATGTTGATTAAATATTAGGGAAAAAAGAGTTGATAGCAGTCAAGCTGTAGAACCGGTTGCTAAAAGAGGTTGTAGAATCTCCATCCTTGGATGTATTTAAAAACTTGACTGGGAACCTGATTTAAACGGGTTCTGGTTTGAGCAGGAGACTGAACTAAATGATCTTTGAAGTTCCCTTTCAACATAAAACATTTTACAATTCTATGGTTTTATGGTCAGTTTAAAAGTGACCATGGAAAATAATCACTAACTTGGTCAGTTCTCAGCCAGACATTCACAAAGAGTGTACCTCAGACCAAATACAAGTATTCAGGTATTTTTGTTAACACCATGGCCGTGTTACATAATGTCACATGTTCACTGAAGTAACTGAGCCTATGCCAGTATAAACTAACAAATAATTAGCTCTCACACTTCAGTTTTTTATGTAAAAATTTTTCACAAACACAGTCTGCTATCAATTTCAGTTTAAATAAGTTCTCATTACACAATTTTTTCCCCTTTAGGAATCTGCTTTAAAAGGACAAATTTAAAATCAGAATTTAATTTCCTTTCACTTCTTAAAATCTGCAAAGATAATGATGAAATATCTGGGAGGAACAGATAATCTTCCCCTCTTACAAACTTAGCACTAACTCATTTCAGTATAAGTATTTGAATGTTTAGACATTCATACATACAGCTAATTTTTTTTTCATTCAATGTGAAATCAGCAAAGGAATTTATTTTATCTTCTTTTCATCAATTCTAAAGGCATGCAGACAACTTCGCTAACATGCAAATTTAACGGCAAAGATACTTGGTTTCATCATTACATTCAGACTTCAGGTTTTAATGGCATTAGGAAATGAACAAGAAAAGCAAGAGGAAAATACTATTAGCACCCACAGAGCTGTTTATCTGCTTCGCTTTCTTTCACAACAGCAAGCAGTGGAAGAAGCAAGATTAAAGCCCAGAGTATAGATATCATTTTAGAGCTATTCAAATATAGAGAAGCTAAATGATCATACCTCAGCTGTACATGCCTATTGCAACTCAAGTTGCACTTCCCAAATATACTGGGTTTAAAACAGAGCAGACTGCAGTTTTGATAACATCTGCTACAACAAATAACAAAAAAAAAAAAGAGTGTGAAGTCTGATGAATGTTTAAACAGAACATTTTTTATGGATCAGCTAAATCTTTTCTGCTTTTTAATTAAAAGTAAAGAAAATGGAACTTAATTATCCTGTAAAGATTAGCTTGTGGGCATCTTCCTGTAAATTACTTCTAATTGAAAGCAAATTGTCAAGTGACATTCAAAGTACTGTCCTTTAAAACACAGCTGTTCCATTGCTGATTTCAGTACATTACAGTGCTTTCTTGTTACAGTAAAGCATGTTTGAATATTTTAACAATTTGACTGGTTTTGTATGGATTTCCATTTAGCATATCTTAATCACATTCCCTCCTCCAAAAATCAGAAGTAACATTAGCTACCCTGTTGCACCAAATATCCTAAAGTAATTTCTCTTTGCCTTTCAATTTGAAGCTTATCAGTTAACCATTGATCAGCACATGGCATAGGTAACTGACCAGCTCTGGCTGATAGCCTGCTACCTAGTCTGCTAGCTAGATTATTGTTACTACCGGGAGCCAATTTTAGCGAAATAATTTTAAATATTTAAATAAATTTCAAGTGGTTCTATTGTGTCGACTACAGTTTACAATCTATTTCACTTAGTTACTTAAAAATTTATAAATTCTTGCAACAACATTTGGTATACTTTCATTGTAGATCATTAGTACTCCAAGAGCAAGATAAAACTATGGTACATTAATATAAGTTTATCAAATATATTCAGTCGTTTTGATAAACCACTTAAATGTGACTTATCATTCCACGTGGAACTGCAACCTCAACCCAAAATCCTGTTACTGTCTTTTATTAGATCTTCCTTAAGATGGCAAGATTTCATTTGGATGGATTAGATTTCAGCCTTCTCCTTACACACGTGCTCATCTACTCCAGGAAGAAAAGTTATTTTACCCTAAAACCATAAACAAAACCAGAAATTAACAGAAGTGTATTTTGTATTTCTACAAAAATCACTGTATCATTTGGCATTTCGTGATCCTTCCACTTTCACAATCTTTTTTGTCTCCAAGAATCTAAATTTACATACTTCTCAGTGACAGTGAAAAGACAGTCTTAGAACTTTGATATGAAAATTGTAATGCTTTTACAACATTAGGCCTGAAAAGCATGCCTACAGCTGCAGAATAGAAGTGGCCTTAGAATGGTGCTTGGATGTGTTTGTTTCAGAGGGCAAGAAGTACTTTTTTATATTAATTAGAGCTGTGACATACGACCAGCTGCAGTTTTGTCAGCACAAGGCTGATGGTGGACTTGAATCCCCAGATGTGGTAGAGGGTGAGCTGGAAGGGATTGCTCAAGGTATCATATTTTTTTTTTTCCTCAGAAACAGCTGCACATACAGCTTAGACATTTTTTTTAAGGAAATGGTGGTATCACTGGGGACCAACTGCTTGTGAACCACTCACAATATTTTCCCTCCTCTTTTTATCTCCAGAATGTACAATGCGTGCCTTGTGGCTCTCAGCCAAATTCAGACTTGTGTATGCCTCAAGGATTAACATTTGCCACACTAGAAAGGTACTCATGAACATGCTATGTCATCACTGGATTTGGGGGAAAAGTACTCATTTCTCTTAGTTTAGTACAAAGTTTTAAATATTAATCAAAAATAACGGTAAGAAAAAATTAAAAGCATAATTTTAGTAAGATCTTTACAACTTAGTAAAATTAAATAAAAAATAAAAAAAGGAGTTAAAAATATGCAGGCTAGTTTTTTATTGTATGTTGGTTTCCAGTCCCCACATTTAACGCAGGGGTTTTTTCCTCCCAACCATAAGCAGAAAAGATATAGGAAATAAAATCGTCTTTCATTATGTCCTGAAAGCAATGAGATACATAGTCATTCGTATTTATCATGGGAGTAAAATTAGAAGGATATTATAACCTGTATAAAATACACATATGTGCCTAAAGACATTAAGAATACCCAATAAATTCTTAAAAACAGTCAATCTCATCTGCATATTATACTGGAAGAACACCCTACATGATCAGCAGCTAATGCCAGCCGTAAGAATGCAGTTAATGTCCTCACAACCATCACACACTGTAAGCACTGCAGCAGTCACCTAGCACAAGAAGATGAAAAAACATTGATTATTTGTTCTTTAAGGTAAAAATTTCAAAATATAAGATACAGCAAAAAAGACCAGTAGTGGTTCTTGTTATGTTCCCTAAAGAACATTGGAAATCAGAATCAGTAAAACTTTAAGTAACATATTTAGTATCTTAGTGAAACCGGAACACTAGGAAAGTTCATTTTTGCCATGGTGTTACCACTGAGACACTTTACTGCCTCAGACACCTTGACAGAAACACATATGCCACCTAGGTGTGCCTCAGCAGCCTCATCAATATTGTCTATGGGCTGTGCCAACAGATTCCTCTGTAGGTTATGGTATCTACTAGAAGATACACAGAACAGAACACTGAAGCTGAGCATACAAATCATTTCAGATCATTATTCTCCTAAAAAACAAACAAACAAAAAAAAAGCAACAAAAAAAATAAATAAAACTCCTGAGCCCACCTCATCTTAATACGCCCTTCTGACATTCCCACTTCAACATCTCACCTTTAATTTTCCCTTTTCCAATGTGATATCCAAAGCAGCACATCCAGTGCAATGCACTGAAAGTGCAGATAGGGGGAAGCAGAAGCTGAACTTTGTGACTACAACAAAAATTTTTTATATTTTTTTTTATGTTTTAATTTATAAATGTCTGATTGGTTTCTGCAGTAATATTCTGCATAATCCTCTGCCAAAACAGTTAGGCATTACTCTTGTTCTGACATCTATAATGAAAAGAAGACAGGAGACTGATAATGAACATTAAACAGACAGAGGTCCCCAAGAGTTTCATGGAGATGTTCTCCAGGACCTATGGGGAAACATCCTTTCTTAAGAGATATTACAACAAAAAGTAATGACAAAAAAAAAAAACAAACCTAAAACAAAACAACCAAGCAAACAAAAACCCCACATACTTCAATAGAGACCAAGGTCCCTGTCACCACAACTCATCTGGGCCAATAAGGAGATTCAGGAATTAAAAAAAAAATAATCTGACAAATTATTCAAACCTGGGGAAGGAGGGAACAAAAGAATCCCAACACATACACCAGCAGTGGTCAAAAGTAGCACAGCATACTTGTATATGAATGGTGCCTGAGTCACTGAATGTGTCCTGGAAATCCATGAGGAGCTTTCTTACAAAAAATACAGTTAACATAGGATTCAAATTTAATTTCTTTGTGATAAGCCAGAAACATTTTACCATTCCTATTTAAACTTTTCCTAAGGGGCACTCCATTTTTCATTCATGGAAAAATAAAAGTAATATATATACATATTTTAAGCAAGAGTCAAACTTTATAGACTGTAGACTCATATGACAATTTGTCCATAAGCAAATCATACCTACTAAGAAAAATACATTTATCCTTTTTTTGCTATTACACACAGAGCCAATAGTAAATCACACAGCATAGCTAAATAAACATACTGCTTTCAGGAACCCTTACTCAATGCAAGACTAAGGAACAGGCAAATCCCACAGATCTAGCACACACAGTATTGACTCTTAAGTCTCACTCAAGATTATAAATTTATGGTTATTCCTTCACTTTTCTTTAGGGATTCTTTAGTATGGATACAAATCCATCTATAAAAATATGAATCACTCTATGACTATTATTACAGCCATTATCATTCCTATACGTTACCTGAATTACAACGCTATTTTACTTAACAAACTTACAAGATCATTAAAATACTTTTTTTACATTTGGTAAATGGAAACTGAGATTCTCTATGCCATTACACTATTTCCTGAACAGCACAGAGCTATGTCACTTACTCTTGAAAAAAGCAGTAACACTGGACATGAATGACCACCAGCTTGAACATACCACAGATCCCATAAACCAAACTCCAAGCTCGGTCTTACATGGTACAACAGACTTTGCCAGAGAGTTCTCCTATCTGCTACTCTCATTTCAGTAGAAGAAACAATTGAGGCCTTTGATGTCTACAGGAAGCAGCTGATTTTAAAGAGGCAGATTTTCAAACATTTTCCACAGTTCCTCCAATCCAGACATCAAAAACATAGAAATGAGAAGCAGAAACAACATAGAGCTTTCAAAATGTGAAGTAGGTAGATTTTCAATAAAAACTATTTGGATTTGGTTTTACAGACAGTATTTTTGATATATTAATCCCACGTAAGACAGCAGCATAGCACTAAGGAATGTGCAAGTCTTAAATGCCTCTTTTCATTAAAGTCAGATCATTGAAATCCCTGTATCATACACAAAAATGCACTGATAAATGATTTCACATACAAGTCTGCTTCTGAAATAAAATGAAGCCTGTAAATTAGGGCATGTCTATTGCAACCTGGTATCCCCCGTACGATTAAGTTATCAGTGCTATCAAACAAAATTGTTCAAGATTGCCTAATAGACGGGGGAAAAGAGGAAGAGGGGGAAAATATCCCACCCCTCCCCCCAGGCAATCTCAAAACTCAGTAAGAAATAAAAGATTCTAAAACTTTTTTTTGTTTCTTTATAGGAGCCTATCTGGAATCCTTCTAATATTAATGGACTTCTATGTAGGCACACGCAAATACACAACTTCTGACACATCTAATTTATGGATTTGAAAAATGGGAGATAAAATTGCTGATACACAAGGATGAACACTTATTCACTCCTTATCCTAAGGTAGCTAATGAGAAGATGCTTCCCTTTCTGGCTTTATGCAAATGAGAATTTGAATATGACAAAAAAATTTAATGTTAATTAGAATTATTAAATACATCCCAAGTTTACACATGCAAAAACTCTTTTTAAGCTGAAATATCTGTCTTTTGTACAGTTTTTTTAAACAACATTAAATTGAAGTGAACATTTTGAACATATACAGGTAATATTTTTCATCTGACTTTTATTCATGAGGTGGATACAGATAAAAAAATTCTCACATACGTTATGATACTTCAGATTTCACTTCTCTTTCAGAATTGAAAGGAATTCATGTCATGCTAGCACCTGTGATATTTAATTACAGGCTGCATCATAATATTTACATTATTATTAGGTGCCAAACACAATGTAACAACACAGTACAAACTATTGATTTCTTTGGAAAGTTACCTTCTTTGCTACTGAAGAAAACAAAAGCCCCCCAAGCAAGATCCTCAGAGAATGAAAATATGTTGATATCAAGTAATATATATCTACATAATTTTTTTGTTTATACATATGTTTGGTTTGGGTTTTTTTTAACATGATCCACAATACCAGGATTGTCTCTGTAAAAAGTTAGCATAATGAATTTTAAGATAGCATGAAATTGAAATTTCAACTGGATGTGTAGAGATAATCTGAAATTCAGATTATCCTTCACCAAGTCTTCCATCCTGTCGAACTCTGTAATGTTCCCTTACAGGAGATTTGTACCCAACAAGTTCTTACAGGCATTTACACATCCACTCCTACACTGCAGTGATTTTTCTGTACCAGTCTTCCAAGGACAAGAGGTGTAACAGGTTGCAAAATGGCAAACGATGCACTAATTCTCGGACTTGAAGCTGAAACAGAATCAGGACTAGAATACCCTCCATATGGACTGGGGGTGGAGGGGGGGGGAATTCTACTCTAATTTTCACAGATTGCTGAAGTATTTGTTTTAAGCATTCCTACTCTTATCATATCTCTTAATTACAAAGTAAAAACAATAATTCAGTAACCTAAAATAGAAGATTGTGATTAGAATTCTTCAATGTCAGTTTCCAAATACACACATGTGACGTGGGGAAATTACTGAGCATTTGAGCACATGAAAAAAAAAAAAAAGGACTTGCATTACACCTGATTCCTGAGATACTACTAACTGCAAAAAGGTTCTGTTACCATAGTGTTTTATTATAGACAACTGCCTACCTCATTAAAGAAAATGCTGTTTATGCAGTCAAGTTTAGCCGTGTTTTGTATGCTAAATTCTGCTCACAGGAGGTAGCTTTTTTCTACATTAACTACTATTTAGGCAGATATTCCTCATACTTCTACCCACGCAGCCAAGCTGCGTTAAGAATATTCCTTTCAAAAATTCAAGTTTTCACATGATTCACCTCTCAGGCCAGAGTGTGACTCCTGCACTATGAGAAAAAACAGATGCATACAGCAGTCAAAAAAACCCACGGAATCTCTTCCTCTGTTCGAAGAAGGGTTTACATTCACAGATGAAATTTGTACGCGCTCCTTCTAACAATGCAAAGGATCTTACTATTTTTTTCACAGTCTCAGAGCACAAGTATAGCAAAAGATATAATTCACACAAAACCACTGAGTGTATGTATATATAAACACAATGTGCCAATTAGAAAATACTTTTCCCAGATTATGCAAACATTATAAATTCTGAGTTGTTAAGGACTGCACATGCCTGCTTGCCATTCCGTTTCACCTTCTTCCAAAAGTACATTCTTTTAGCAATTTTGACCTGTAATATCAAGAAGTAACTTCCTCTCAGAAGGATTTCAGGCAAAAAAGAACCATGATAAAAATTGCATTTAATTTATATGGTTTTCCTCATATGGATATCTGAAAAAAACTTCAGTTTTTATAACTATTTCTATTTTTTATTCTAACAAAATAACTTCCTATATTTAGCAATATATTTGTCATATAACAATTTAAATATACTTCTGATATTTAAGCAGAAAATAACAGCTGTCACAAACATTGCTCGCTTTTTTCCTAAGTAATCATGTAAAATAACATGTAACTTACTTCTCAAAAGTATAAGTACAACTAAACTTCCTCTCTGTTCATTAGCACAGTGACTGACAGCTAAGTAGGACATTCTGACATATAAGGACAGCCTTGAAGCACAAAAAAAAATATCACTGAGTAATTACACAAACATTCAATAACTCCAAATTAACACACGATTAAGTCATCCTCATATATAAGTGGGAATATACATGATGGGAGAAAGTTCAAAATTGGTTATCTGTACCTTGGAAGTATGAAGTAAGTGCTTGTAGCTGAAGGATCACCTTTGGAAAGAATAAAAATAAAAGAACAGCTTGCATTCCACAGCCCAGCATGCTGTTCTGGGTTCCAGATATTTTTTAAAACCCACAACATTCACACACAAAAAACCCTAAACAAATAAACAAAAAAGAAAACAAAAAAAAAAAAAAAGCAACAAAAAACCATACACACTTCAGAGTTCAACACTGATCTGACTACTCGTCTGATTTTTGGGTGCCTGTTTGCAGATGCGGTAGAGTTATCAATCCGAACAGACACACAATCCGGGTCCAATGTCACTTCTCCTCATTATGTTAATAGTTAATACATGCAAATGAAAACACTCTAGCAATTTGATTTCTTTGAAGATAGTTTGCATATTGTCTTAGCCATAATGACTGTACACTTCTCTCAGCCTCGATTTATGCAAGGGTAGTTTAGTTCATTTTTATCAGCTCAAGTTCATTTTGGCTGCTATTGGAATGTATGTGTGTTTCTTTTTTACCTTTCACCTAATTACCATGCAGGTACCATAAGCAGATTTTTCATGCTATTGGTGTTTTTCTTAATTAAGAAACAAATGAATTCTCCCTAGCAAAAAAGATGGAACAACAGAATAAGATGCCAGAGGCTGATGTTCTGCTTCTTAATTGAAGCTGCTTCATTGTTAGGTGTCTGTTATGAGGGGGCAGAAGTGTCATGAGTTTATTGTGAGTAGTATAAAAATAAAAGCATAAATAATACTTTTAAAATTACAAATGAATACAGAAATATCAGCTTTACTGGCATGACTGAACAAAAATGCTTTCCTTTAAGTTCTTCAAGTATAAATTATTCTTCACATCTGGAAAGCCCCAGGTTCTAATCCCAGCCCAGAGTGAATCCTTTCTTTTTCCTTTGTCTATTATCTGCACCCTGCTTGTGTGCTCATGTTGCTCAATTAAGGACGCAGCTGAAATTAACAGTGAGAGGAATTTTGTTTCTTTTTCTTCATCCTTTCAGCAAAGTAAGTATCTCTCCCCCTCTCACACCCCTCCATCTTCCTCCCTCCTCCCCATTTCTGAATTGTTCTTTCCTGCTTTAAGTGCCCAGTTTTCCCATACAAGCAAAACAGCACCACCAGCAGCACTGTAATGAAGGAATTCATGACAGTATGCTAGTCAGGAGCATATTCCCTCACCGCAATTTAACAAAAAAATTAAAACTTCTTAAGATCAAGGCATTCTAGTAATGTTGCATTCTTCTTTTAATACACAGCCCATATATTAAGGGTCACAGCCTCTGTCTCCCCACACCACACACCCCCCCTGCAAACCACATGGCACATGCCACAGGAGAAAAGGGGAGATGCTGAGAGGTCACTTGGTCCTAGAATTTGGAACTGTAACACAAGGTCAGACATCAGCTTCAATTGTAACAGCTTAAATGCAGAGACCACTACTGGCATCTTATTTGTAATGAATATACATCAACTGTCTAAAAACTAGAAAGCAAGTATCTGACAAAGACTTCTGTGAAGTTGGGATTAAATCCTACCACTCCTTGTGGACACATAATCTCTATTTTTTTCCATAGGAATTATAAGAATGCAAGAACTACAAAATCAGTATCTCCCCACATCCTCAAAAAATTAACTCACTTTTCCAGACACTTTTCCATTATGTAAAAGAGGAATGCCAGAAAAAGTATGAAAAGTAAAAATATTTTATAGTACAGCATTGACCACAGACCATTTTTGAGATTATCTATATCATACTGAAGCAGTGTGATGGTCTTGAAGAACTACAAATAGGGTTGCTCCCAACAGAAATTGATCTCTTTTACAGAAAATCTTCCTATATTTTCCCCATCTGTTTTATGTACGGTTGTAAATCACAAAATATCAAATTTATTTTCTGCTTAATTGATACTATATACAATGCATTTCATCAATATTAATACTAAACTGATATACCTGTTGATGTAAAGTATGTGTTGCAAGGCAGTAATAAGATGTATTTTGAAATGGAAACTATGGAAATGTGTGAGGACATTTTTCCTCCCACTTCCTTCCTTAGAACATTTGCTGGAGGTTGTTTGGTTTTTTTCCCTCAGCCAGAGAAAGCTAGATCCAACACATAAGGCAATTTAACAGTAAGCTGCTTCTATTTATAAGCCTTCGTTTTTTCAAAGAAAACTACTATAATTTCAGATTTTCTTTTCTTCTTAAAATACATAAAGATGACAAACATCACAAAGAAATCAAAGATTCAATTTTGCTCATTTTTCTGATTTTATATGTGCAATTCCTTAAGCTTAACTGTTCCTGTTTTACACCATCTTCAGTGAGAACAAAATCAAGCCTCATATCAGTAGCTGAATTTCGCATAGAGCTATAATCACCGATCACCAAAAAAAAAGAAGCTGCAAAGCTCTGCTAGTTGTCTTCGTACAGTAAACAACAAACCTCAGTTCTTCATGGACTGGGGACTGGGATCCCTCTTTCTGCATCTCTGCTGCAGACTCAACTTCATTTTTCCTCTCAATCAGTCTCTGACCTCCTCACATGGTGTCCCTGCCAAATTCTTGGCATTGGAAGTGAGGGGGAAGAGGCCATACCATAAGCGTGTTGATAATGAGGAGATAGAAATAGAAAACCAGCTGGACTGTCCTAATAAAGTATGTCTGGGATTCAGAGACACAACAACTCCCTGTTCAGGTCACTGTTCAGCATTTTAACCCTTTCCAATCCAGCTTGACCTTTCACTGATCTCCATTAAATTATTAAATTAACATTTAATATGAAATTGTACTGGAAAAAATCACTTTGATTTCAATGAAACCTATGACCTGCTTCTGTATTTTAATTATGTCATTTTTGCCTGAGACATGCAAGTCAGCCCTGAAAGATTTTTCTGCTCATTGTTTTTCTCCTTTTCTATTACCTTAAAAATGCCAATACTGTTGTATTTGATCTTTGTTCTATTGCTGAAGTGCGCCTTGGCTGACTGATGCAATTTAACAGCTTTCTAAATCTCTAGTGTAATAACTTGTTATTTTCTCTTTACATCATTTACTGAGCCCTGGAAATAAAACAGGTGCTAATATATGCAAAACCAAAACAAATGAACAAACAAACAAAAAAAAAAGAAAAAAAAGCCCACCCGAAACAACAGCCACCCTTAATTTACTTACACCAGTGACCTCTTAGTACTAAAAAACTCCTCATTTAAACTGCTTGATTCAATCCTTTACAGTATCACACACCAGGAGTTCCCCACGCAGCCCTCATATTCATTATAGCAGTGATAAGACCTTCATCTCTAGTAACAAGTAAAATCAAGAAGGGAAGAAAATAAACTTTGTGGCTTTGGTTTTCATTCACACTGCACATCTTTTTCACAGAGCCTTATCAAGCAAAAAGGGCACAAACCCAGTGCCCTTACAGTCATAAACAGGGTGGCCGAAACACCTTTGTCACTAAGCTTATTTGCACTTGTTAACCATTCTCCAGTGACTGATCACACAAAACAAAGGTAGAATGCCAGATATAACACAATTACGAAGGGCAGTCCTCAATCTCTTGAAAATTTGCCAAATTTCAATATAGCTGAACTTCAGCAACTTTGCTGAAAAATTGTAGTTATTCATTTAGAAAAGAAGCATTCTGAAACTATTTATAGAAATTCTGAACCAAAAGATGTGATTTCCCAGCTGTTCTGAGAGAGCAGCACTGTATCTGATGATTCATTCCCTTGAAAACAAAACAAACCACTCTGGAAAAATGGCAAAGATACCATTAAAGTTTTGTAGGTGGATCTTTTACATTCTAGAAATATTTTTCAAAAGAAGAGCTAATAAAACAGTAGCATTCAATATTTGGAAAAGTATATCCTCTAACATAATAACAATAAATACATAACAGTAATTACATTTCCAATCCTTCAGTCCCAGCCAGCAGACAATGAGATTTGTTCTCCCTATCTATTTACAGGCAATTTTCAAAAATGCTTTGGATTTCAAGTGAATGACCAAGAACCAGTGTCTTATCCCAAATTTACCATTCCCAAACTTACACCATTTACTCAAATGATAATCAAAGAATCAAAGAATCACAAAATCATAGAATAGTTAGGGTTGGAAAGGACCTTAAGATCATCTAGTTACAACACCCCTGCCATGGGCAGGGACACCTCCCACTAAATCATGTCACTCAAGGCTCTCTCCTACCTGGCCTTGACCACCACCAGGGATGGAGCATTCACAACTTCCCTTAGCAACCCATTCCAGTGCCTCACCACTCCTACAGGAAAGAACTTCTTCCTTATATCCAATCTAAAATTCCCCTGCATAAGTTTGAACCTTTTACCCCTTGTCCTATCACTATAATTCCTAATGAAGTGTCCCTCCCCAGCGTTCTTATAGGCTCCCTTCAGACACTGGAAGGCTGCTATGAGGTCTCCACGCAGCCTTCTCTTCTCCAGGCTGAGCAGCCCCAACTTCCTCAGTCTATCCTCTTACAGGAGGTGCTCCAGCCCCCTGATCATAATCACCCTCTTGGCCCTCCTCTGCACTTGAGGACACCAGAACTGCACACAATACTCCAAGTGAGGTCTCATGAGGGCAGAGTAGAGGGGAAGGATCACCCCCCTTGACCTGCTGGTCATGCCCCTTTTGATGCAGCTCAGGATGCGGTCGGCTTTCTGGGCTGCAAGCGCACATTGCTGGCCCAACTCCTTTTCTGCAGGACTGCTCTGAATCTCTTCCCTGCCCAACCTGTAGATGTGCCTGGGATTGTTCCAACCCAGGTGGAGGACCTTGCACTTGGCATGCTTAAACTTCATCAGGTTGGCATCAGCCCACCTCACAAGCGTGTCAAGGTCCCTCTGGATGGCATTCCTTCCCTCCAACGTATCAACCGAACCACACAGCTTGGTGTCATCAGAAAACTTGCTGAGGGCACGCTCAATCCCACTCTCCATGTCACAGACAAAGATGTTGAACAAGACCGGTCCCAACACCAATCCCTGAGGGACACCACTCATTACTGGTCTCCAGATGGACATTGAGCCATTGACCACAACTCTTTGCGTGTGGCATCCAGCCAGTTCTTTATCCACGTAGGAGTCCATCCATCAAATTAATATCTCTTCAATTTAGAGACAAGGATGTCATGTGGGACAGTGTCAAACGCTTTGCACAAGTCCAGGTAGATGACATCAACTGCTCTACCCCTGTCCATCAGTTCCGTAGCCCCATCATAGAAGGCCACCAGATTGGTCAGGCAGGATTTCCCCTTAGCGAAGCCATGCTGGCTGTCACAAACCACCTTGTTGTTTCGCATGTGCCTCAGCATGCCTGCCAGGAGAATCTGCTCCAAGATTTTGCCAGGCACAGAGGTGAGACTGACTGGTCTGTAGTTCCCTGGGTCATCCATTTTTCCTTTTTTTGAAAATGGGGCCTGTATTTCCCTTTTTCCAGTCATCGGGAACTTCACCTGACTGGCATGATTTTTCAAATATGATGGACAGTGGCTTAGCAACTTCATTTGCCAGCTCCTTCAGGACCCATGGATGGATTTCAACACGTCGCATGAACTTGTGCACATTCTGGTTCTTAAGATGGTCTCGAACCAGATCTTAACTAACTATCCTAATCAGTAACTTCTTCCCATGTGCCTGGCACAAGAAGTGTATATAAAGATTAGCCTAATTACTCCATATAGTGAATCCAGGGAGGGTCACATGGCACTACTTTTATATCATTTCTGTTAACTCAGCAAACTATTGGCCTCTGGAGTCTCATTGGCTGTACCAGCAGGCCAGCTATATGCATCTGACATCTATTTATTTCTTATATATATTTATGAGAATGTTAATGTCAAAGACCTAGCAATCTCTCCATGGGCCAGGCTTTTCTTTATTAAAATGATGAGATCAAGGCAATAGGTTCCATCTTCCTTTTTTATTAAGAGGTATATCTAACACTAGCAAACTTTACTGTAGAGATGAGTAACATTAAAAGTACTCCAGATACTATACTGCATCAGGTAGAACAAGTCTCAAAGGCCTTGGATTCTATTCCAGGGTCTACCAGTACCTGCCTGGTAAGTAATTTCCAGTCTCTGGCTCAAAATTTTGCCAAAAAATGGGTAATGATATTGATTGTTCTTCACAGAGGAAAAAATACAAAGGAGCAAACTATTATTACTTACCAAATGATAAGGGACTGTAAAAGTACACGTAAGCCTCACACTAAAATTCAAGGAAGTCTACAAATCCCACATACAGATTACTCTCCGTTACTAGCCAAGAACACAGTAACTTGTCAATCACTCTCCGCTGCCAGAGGATGTACAGCCTTACCATTGCTGCTTGGTAGTTTTAACACCAGAAAGCACCCAAGAAAAATGGAATGACCATACACGCATTATTAAGAAATGTTTAGTTTACACACTATGGAATGTGGCTTCCTATCACTCTGTCAAAATAAAATTCCTATAGCAAGGTAATCAGTGCTGTATTTCAAAAGTGATTTTGTTACCCAGTAACAACTGTTGTACTCCAACAGAGATTACATAATTATCACCAGATAAGTAACTACTATTAGATATAAGGGATGAACCACTATTAGATATAAGGGATGAACCACTCAGGCAATCAAAATGCAAAAAAAAGGAACAGCATAATAATTTCAATATATATTTGCTGTTATATGCAGGTTATTACATGTGCAACATCTTGCCATTGTATGAACCTGCAATTAAAATGAGCAGTGCATCATTATCTGTAATAAAGCACTAAAGTATAATTTCTTACGAAATGCAGGACATTTAACAGAGACTCTCCTGAAGTTCCTCTAACAAGATGTCCAATACTTAAGTACGAAAATACAGGCATCAGGCATCAGAGGTGCCTACAACTTTTCTTAACACTTCACATACAAATGCAATCACATAATTCAAGTATCAAAATATATTCTAATGCAAAATATATCAAAGCTACCAGTAATTATGGCTTACAGATTTTCAGCATTCCTGTATACAGTATAAACAGTTTTATGCTCTTCCCTTCCCAAAGATGGAAAAGAAAAAAAACAAAAGGTATCACGGCATCTTAAATTTCCTGAGTTTGGTTATTTCTGTCTCTTTGCCTGCTAACAAACGAACAGTGCTTCCTCCTTCAGAATATTTCCTTTCTAGGAAAAGATCAAGCTCCCACCAATTTACTGAGGCTTTTCTCCCGCTCAACAGCATTCAAGTCATCCTTCACAAAAAACTGAAATGTAGATAAGCAAGCATAAAATAGCAAATATTCAACCTATTACATAAGAACAATTGAGAATGCAAAAGCTAAAGCATAAAAATCAGAACTTTGTCAAAAATTTAAAAACAATGAAAGAAAAGCAGATGACCACATACAGGCAAAATATATTGCTCTATGAATAATTCAATCAGAACTAAACTAAGTGTTGTGAGATAGCTTGGTTCCCGTAAATACATTTTATTTTTCACTGAATCTTATATTCTGATTTTCAAAAGGCCGAGAACATCATCACTCATTTCCACGCAAAACTTTCTATCCCTCTCAATTTTATTTCATCTCTGCGTCCATTTCTCATAAAGATAATTTACAGAAATTTAAAATCCTTCATTTACAATCCTGTTTTATATCACTCGTTTAGCAAAATAATTAATGGTCTATATAAACGCAGTCCAGTTTTCCATAATATACACGCTTTCTTTGTAATGTTGGACTGTTATACATTCTGGTATTATTTTATTATATATGTGTTATAAATGAGAGCTACATAAAGCAAGTAATCAGCTATACATTGAAGATGGATCACCCTTAAAGTGCAAAAATCCCTACCAGACTTGGCATTGGCCTTTGGGTTTTTCTGTTGTTTTGCTTTGGTTGGGAGTTTTTTTATAAAATATTTGTTTGCCCATAATAGTCTGGATACAAATGACTGGAATCTTAAAATTATTCAGAATGTTAAACATCTGATACATATGAAAGAGGAACTGGTTTTGGCACAGCAGTTCAAAACTCCAAAACTTACGATTAACATCCAGGGGCAATAAACTGTGTACGATTGTGCCTGTAATAGCGAAACATTAGAATCCAAGACAGAACCTATTTCCAAGACAAAACTGCATACCATTAGTAGCAGCTTAATAAAACCGGCACGGCATACTCTTGAAGTTCAGAGGTTTCACTGTAGCTCCCCCTATTTATGACCTTCCTACAAAGTAAAATTTTAATCTGAAATGAAGTATTTCTGCAGGTCTTTTGGAAGACAGAAAGGAAAATTTTCTAAGTGCTATACTTGGATATTTTAACACACATTTAAGTCCAAGATATATAATACATTTCTATTAAACACACACGGAAATTTCCAGTAAAAAGAGGCTAGCAGTATAGCTTAATGACAGAAATTAGCATGAAAGAATCTGGATGATGCTCCTGAAAGTACTAGTTACAGCATATTATTAACTGATTTCAGTAAGAGCTGTAGGTTTTGAGACTCTCAATATCAGACATCAGTATCTACTGAAAAAAAATTAAAAAAAACAACCCAAACATAAAAAAAACCATCCAAAACAAACGCAATGGATTGAAAAGTATGGGCCACAGTAGGAAACTTAAAATTTAAGCTCCCATCTTTCTGTTTCTGAAATGGAGGTAGTATTTCCAGAATTTTCGTTTCAAGGGGTCTTTTTAAGATACACATACAAGATTATTACTTAAAAATTTTAAAAATTAGCATATCATAATTTCAAGCTACTTGCTTATGAATATCCTAGAGCACGTTTTTTTCTTCAACAAAATAAATGTATTTTACATTAAATTGCTCCTATGCATCATTACATGCCTCAATTCATACTTATTCTCACATATATTGAGATACATATATACACACATTTATTTAAGTATGATTTTAATGGGTTCTTTAAAAAGATATTGTTAGAAATGGTTCTCAAGTTCAAAGCAGTAGGCAAAACACTTCCATATATAAAGACACAAAAAAATTTATTTAATTTTTGACTATGTAATTCTAGATATTTTTCTGACATGACCTGTTAAAAAGATGGTTATTCAAATAGTTTCTTGCAAATATGAACTGCCATTGAAGAACCATGTATCAGTTTAGTTTTCAGTTCACCATAGATAACAGTGAAGTCTCTAAAAAGATGCCAAATAACACCATCTGTATCCTGGTACTTTTAGTAACAGGAACATCTGTCCACTAAGAAATGGATCAAGACTAGCAAACTGGTTGTGAAGCATATTAAAAAGCTTTTCTTGTTAAAAATATAAATATTTTAATAATAAATGTGTTTAGTCATCACCAATTATTTTTTATGTTTTTTTAACATCCCTGCAAACAGAATCTGTACCACCGCACAACTCATCACTTCAGTAAATAGCATTCTGGAAGAATGTGTGGCTACATCAACATAAAACTGTACCAAGTTAAACATAAAACACAAGCCAAAACTGCAATTATTTTCTGGACAAATCAGTATTCTCAAAAGATTTTTCTGTGAATGCAAAAGTGGGGTTTCAGTTTCAAAGACAAGTATATCAGTGCAAACTAGGTGAGATTCTTCTCTTACGGTGGTATTGCATGGTGTAGCGTGCACCATGCCACAAATGACTCTCATGACCTGAAACAATTTGAGCATAGCAGGAGTAGCACTCCAAACATTAGGGTTTTTTTTCCTCACTTGTTTTATAATGTAAAGGTCATAACTTTGAAATCAATAATCTGATTGACAATCACTATCGAAAAGCAAATTTAGCAAGAACATAGTGACATAAGAATTTCACACCTGAATTTCACCTTCTTTCTTGACAGTGGAAACTACCAGAACAACAGTCAAAGTAAGTCAAATTGAATATCAGACTAATCAGACCAGTCATAACATCCCCAAAGCACACTCCCACTTAAATGAGATTCCTAAGATGCAGCAGTAATCACAAAATTACATAGTCTAGCTAGTCTAAATACCTGATTTACTCTCCATTTATAAAAATTGCTGATCTTGTTTATTTTGGCTACATGACCATTTTTTTTTAACCCCCCAATTTTTGATTCACCAACCCCAATTTTCCTCTTTGTATAATTAAATAGGTCTCAGTTGTACACCCTAGAGGTGTAAAACACCCAAACAAAAACAGGCAACAAAGCAGGCTACCATCCCTGGTCATACACCAGTATCATACGTTGAAAAAAAGTCTAATAGAGCTCTCTTCATTTTATTTTTTTTAATACAAAATTACATCTCAAAAAGCTTCAGTACACAACATTCAAAAAGAACTACTTCTTCTGTGATGCAATATGTTTGTCACAGAAACATACCTGAAATTCTGAACCCTATCTGTAAATTAGACATGGGCTTTTACAGCTTATATCAGGCCACTTACAGTAATGCTGTGAGAGCTCAGCATAATAATGTAGGAAAACCCAACAAAGCTCTGATGCTAAAGGGATGGGCCATAATGTTAATAAAAATGGAAGAAGCTCTTTAATACTTTCAGTCTTGTCTTAAATCTGCATTCATAAATACTTCTTGAAGCCTTGAGTTCTGTGTTTTAAAATATGCCTTTAACATACACCTCAAAAGAGGTTTACAAAATAGCCAGGATAAAATTGTGTTTTTCTTGAATAAGACCTGTTTTTACATTATTATTTCTTCCATAAAACAGGTCCACAGAGATTAGACACTAAGAAAACAACCTTTCTTGAAGTATAACTAATCACTGTTCAAATGACCACCAGTTCACCTACAGTGATCACTTATTACTGGTAGCACTCCAGGTTATACTACAGGTTCTTTCACACTGCATTCCAGCTATACTATCAGCAATACAGCACCTTGCAGAATTCATCTTACTGATATTAAGCCAGCAGCATTAGCTGAGACCCAACTGTCCTTTGGAGACATGACCCTTAAAACTCAGAGAAAAGCGATACATTATAAAGGATTTCTAGGGAGTATCAAACTGTCCAAAAATCTAAATTCAAATACAAGCTGTCCAAATTCCAATTCTGTGGCAGTTGTACATATTTTCATGGCTGCATTGAAGATCTTTTTCATTTAAAAGCTATTATGTCTTGATTTTAATTTTTACTTTTTTTCCCCTTCTGTGACTGTTACATAGACGCTGCTAATTGTAAATGTGCTCTGAAAAAAAAACACCATAGAAAACCCCATAAACACTCAGCTGTTCATGGTATGGGCACAGACTGATAAATAATCTCTGGTTCACAAAAATACACTTCACAAATTTATTTTAATGATATTTACATATACCATGCTAATTGTCCTTACTATAGTGAAAAATTCGGTATAGGAGGTTCAGCGCTGTGCATAGGGTTGTTTTAGTCTGGGGAAGAGAGGCTAAGGGGGGGGATCTTATCACTGTCTACAGCTACCCAAAAGGAGGTTGCAGTGAGGTGGACATCAGTTTCTTCTCCCAAGAAAGAAGATATAATGGCCTGAAGATGGCTCACGGAAGGTTTAGATTGGAAATGGGGAAAAAATCTTCACTGAGAGGGTGCTCAGGCATTAGGCATTGGAATAGGCTTCCCAGGGAAGTGGTGGAATCACCATCCCTGGAAATGTTCAAAAACTGTGAAGATGAGGCCCCCACTGATAAGGTTTAGCGGAGGACTTGGCAGTCCTGGGGTTATGGTTGGGCTTGATGATCTTAAAGGTCTCTTCCAACCTAGCTGATTCCATGATTCTATGTGTGCTGTCCTGCACACAATATGTCACAGAATAAAAACATTTCATAAACTGAAATTAATTTATCCACAATGTTTCATTACAGTCCCTTAATATATATATATAACATCCTACTATTCATTGCAGCTGCAGTGATAAATTTACAGAGGAAACATGTTTAACATCAGAATGTTTATAAATCATCTAATCCTTTAAATTGTTGTTTTAAGTAAATACAGAAATTAAATGACAAAAATGCCATTTCTGTAATAATTTCTCCAACAGGCATACTCCCTCTGTTTTCATTCCCTTTTCTCATAGCTTACAGCCTTATTTTTGTATTAATACTGACCAGATTACTTGGCCTTTCAATGGACCATGAAGTTAAGCCTTGTAACTAAAGAAAAACATAATCCAATACCCCACCTTGTGGGAACCCAGCACTACCTGACACTGTACAGAAACCGACCTTTTTGTCCTTCAGACTTGCCTACCAGGCCCCATCTTCTATCGCAAAAGCCAAATCATCTGATCCCAAACTAACTGTCAACTGCTTGTGATGGTGGGGAAGCCAGACATCAATCAATCAGTTTTTATCAGAGCCACTCTTCGTTTTTCTGTTGTGCTCATCTTATCATCTGACCCAGTTGCAGCCCTGACTTCAGAAGCTTAAGTAACTTGATGACAAAATATGCGTCTGTTTGTCCAAGATGCACATTGTTAAGGAGTGCACTTATATTTTTAGCAACCAGCTAATATTTTTTCCAGATAAACTGTCAAATGTTTGAGATTTTTCTCAGTTCTCAAGTTTTTTAGTGTTCACTGAAATACCATGATGCATTTTTGGAACGAGTATCAAGCAAGCTTGGGGCATGTGTTTTTAGGTTTGGGGTTTTTTTTTATAGAAATATTTATGCATTTTAATAAAAATTTAGGCAGTTTCCTTAAAAACTGAAATTATTTGTAAGCCAAAGGGCTCTCACGAGGTACTTCATCTATTCACATATACAGTGCCATTCAGTTGTACTCCAACAGCATTCATATGAAGATGGATTATTGCCACATTAAAACCAGTCAAAACAAGAGTCCTTCTACGGACAAACAGATTTTCCTCTTCTGCATCCTACAAAACTAGAGCATTTTGTTCATGTCCATTCTGAAATGGACAGAATAAAATTAGCAGATACAATATTCAAATACCACTCTGCCAGAAAGCTTTCACAAATTATCTGTTACTGCTTCCAGAAGTCTTTTCACACACGTTTACTAACTGAAGACTGTAACATTAGAAGGTGTGAGCAAGTGGGGGCAGCTTTGTGAAAATAAAACTACTGCAACTTCAGCATTGATAATTTTACCCCTGCCTTTGCTGATTTCACAACTGTGTCCTGGTTTGACGCATCAGTTACAGATGGTTCTTTTTTTTTTTTTTTTTGGTGTAAAGCTGCATAAAATGCATTATGAAACTCCTTGCTGCACGGCTTCAAAACTTTTCAGGGAAGGGATCTTTATCACTATCTAATATGAAGCCTGAATTTGAAAGCGAGAAGTGAAAACAAAACCTAAGGACCAATACAATACACGCATAATTTCAAGTAGATCTGACAATGTCTTTGCGAATTTTTTTCACAACATGTAAACATTAGCCTTCATGCTTGATATGAGAAATATAATCAAGTATTACATAGCAAGGTTCTAATGATGATCCCAATTACTGGAGTAAAATACAGCACTTCCTTTGAGGCTTGTGCTGCAACTACAAAAGTAAAAATAATACCACTCTCTACAGAATTTCTTCCTGGCCTAAATGAACACCTTCATATATCATCAGAAAAAGTATTTCCAAGATTATTCCACTTCAGCAGAGAAAAATCTTTACAGCAGACACACGAAAAGACTTCTCTCACTGTATTTGGGTCTACGAGGAATTTCTTATTTTACAGTAAAATTAATTCTGTTCTCATTAAAAATCACTTTTCAATAATAATTGA
The DNA here is from genome assembly GCA_028858755.1 of Ara ararauna. Lineage (NCBI taxonomy): Eukaryota > Metazoa > Chordata > Aves > Psittaciformes > Psittacidae > Ara > Ara ararauna. The sequence goes on from CM054377.1 coordinate 19,685,265, forward strand.
AAGTGCATTTAAAAAGTAATCACAATTTTCTATACCATTTTTGCCACAAAAATATGTAGACTTTTACTTCTCATATGTAATACAAAAGGAGCATATATGGCACAGGAAGCAAAACCTGAACCATGGAATTTCTTTGAACATAATGAAAAAACTACATTTTAACTAGTCCCTATTCTGCTCTACATTCTAATTTTACACACAGAAAACTGCTATATACCATTTGTGGTTGTGTGTATTTCTAAGCTCCTATCCTATAAACATTTGCACATTCATTGTAAGTATTATCATCAACAGGACTGTTCCTATGAATGAAGTTAAAGAGTGTGTTCCTTAAGTTTCTCATACAATGTATTTGCATCTTCCAAAAAAGGGTTAGACACATAGGAAACCCAGTAGCATATAGAAAACGTTATAGTATTTTACTGCAGTTGGTATTATATTTCATTATTTGGAAAGGAAAAAGGTATACCTGTCTGTATTCCAGAAGGCTTTTACTGTCCTCTGTTATACTTGAATCTAAGGTAGAAAGATTGAGTACAAGAAAAACGGCATGTGGCACGCAGCTAATCGCAGACAGAAAGCTCCAAGTCTAGTTGTCTAGAATAAAGCAACATCACTAGCTCATCCATGTGAATGCAAAGAATAATGCATGAGAAGAGTTAATAAACCTATGTCACAGTAACTCACTAACTACCAAAGCATTGCCATTGTCAATAGTCTGTTACTAAATTTCACTCCTTTTGTAATTGAGCAAACCTTGACTTATAAAAGTTCTATAAAATGATACAGCAGCACTCAAAACCGAAGAAAGTTACATTTCACACTCCAGCTTTACTCATACACTTGCAGTTATGAAATCATGTGAACATAAATAAAGATCAAATAGACAAACAAGGCCTGAGCCAAATTAGCTCTAGAAATATAAAAGGTTTCTGAGGATTACTAATAAAAACATCACCTCACTTCCTAAACATGTTTAAAATTCCTAGCTGATTATTAAAATACTAAAAAAAATACTACCATTTATGAAGGGAGACAACGTTACATAACACTCCTCCTCAACACAGGAAATATGGGAACATGAAAAATGAGTAGATGGAAAATAACCAGAATAAGATTTCAACATCTTTAATAGGAAAACACCAACATTTTTTGTTTATTACAATATTTTTAACTTATACAAACTCTTTTTATGGTTATGACCACATCTATTAAAAGCTATTAAAACATAACTGAAGATTGTACACATTTATAAGCAAACAAAATCCCTTTCTCTTCTTTCAAAAAAAAGAAAAATCTACTGTGACAACTGCCCGCACCTGCTACCAACTCAGGATGGCATTACCCTTTCAAAGCATTAGATAAAACTGAATAATCAATGAGAAATGTCAATACTGAGAAGTGATTCCTTCTGCAGTGCAAGCTTTATGCAAGCGTTAGAGGTTTGTTTGGTTGGGGTTTTTTGTATTTTTCACAAGAAATCTTCAGTATCGTAAATGTACTGAATTGCTCTTACTGCTTTTGGGATTTCCCAAAACAGTATTTCTCTGCATCAGTAAGACACAGACTTTTTGTTACTTCATACACTAGGAATGAAGAAAAAAAAAGCACTATCTTAGGCAATGAGTAGGAGACAAGCATATTGATACTCTCATCTATTTCTCAAATACAGCACGTCCTAAGGAACTATCAAATACACACAATCATTCACAAACAACTGGGTAAAGAAAGCGTACTTCCTTCTCAAAGCAAAACTTGTGCTTGTAACCATTAAGTCATTAAAGATTTGACCATATAATGACTACATATAGTAAGAAATTTCAGGCGCATTTTCTAAGATGAGGGCTTTTAAGAAGCACTTAAAAATATAGAAAAAGGGAGCTGTGACATGATAGAACAGCATTGACAATATTTTACTATCACAAACTCCTGAGATAATTTTATCAACTATAAAACTCAAAAATCATTGCAACCACATTTTAGCACTCAGATTTTCCATGCTATTTTCCATTAATTCAGGAGTGAATGAAACACTTTTATTATTTCTCTAGACTTCTCAGACACTTTTTTGAAAAATCTCTTAAGGGAGAATGCATCATTAAATATACTCCTTTTACCACTTCATCTTCTATGTTTCTGTGCTAATTTTGTACTTATCTTTAACTAAGCGGAAGGAATCCTAACCATACATTGCATGGGAGAAGTAACGTTACTGCATAAATGCTATGGAATTACCATACTTTCACTTTAACGCCCATCTGTCCAATGCACGAATTACTAAACTGTAAATAATCCTGACTACATGATTCTCTTCTACCACTGTGTCATCTCAAAAAGACAATCCGACAGTAATAGTAATGACACCCTCTCAGACAAGCCTGTGGGCATTAATATTTAAATCTTACCTATCCCTTGTGATTGGAATTCTGCCTCTATTCACAAACAAAAACTAAATCAATGTTCTTAGAGTTCAAACTAGATCCCTAACAGTTTGCCACTCTCTATGCACAGATAAGATAAACTTTCTTTGACCCAAGAGATGAAGTTGCCATGACGATCAGAGAGTCCACTTTCTATATTGATATTTTGCTGATGTAACAACAAATAGAACCAGATCCTAGGGCTGATAATGGTGATTAATTAATACTAATATTGATCCCTACAAGCAAGAGACAAGGCTATTAACTTGAAGCCTGAAAAGTCAATTGTTACCTGTGGCAGAGATACTAGCAGCTGATTTTGAAACATAATAAACAAATGTGCTATCTTTATGCTAATACCTTTAAAGGGGTACATCCCTTACTCAAGACAGTCATTGCACAACTAAAACCTATTATTTTAATTAAATCTTTTCATCTGATCCAAAGAAGGGCAATGAACTTCAAGATTTCCAACAGAAGCTGTGCAAAATGATACAAAGTAAACACCTGCAACATAAGCTACTAAAAGCACTCTTAAAGAAGGTAGCACAAAAAAAGCTTAAGCAGACTGTTTTAAAGAATACAAAATAGAAAAGTCATAGTATAGTGAATAAAAATCACAAATGTACATTTACCCAGTAGGAAGCTTATTTGGTCCCCCATTTGAACAGAGAAAAATAATTAAAACCCACAGGTGAAAGCCTCACTGTGAAGGTAACATCCTTGAAGGCACATCCATGCAAATCAAAGAGCAAAACTGACTTCAGCCACCATTTCATTTACAGGCTGCATTTAAAATAACTGCAATTATATCTTTGTGTTAGAGTGACTGCCCACAAACTAAATTTGAAACACACATACTGTTAAAATACCTCATCAAGAATCTTTGAGACACCTTTGCCCTCTTCAGGAACGTATTTTAAAAGTCACAAAAATCATACATGTATGATAGGAAAGAAAAAAAGCTCTTCCCTTTTGAAAAAAAAAAAATCTTGTCCATCTTATAATTTACTCTAGTCATCTTACCAACCAAAGTAGAACAACCTTTTTCTGACTTAAAAATGGTGTTCGGATCAAAGAATGGCTTTTACTAGTATGACTGGACAGCAAGTTTCATTATTACTAAGATATCTTTGTAATATTTATGAAGTATGTTTTATGTTTAATGGAAATAATTGGCAGTACTGATAGATAGCTTGTTTTCTCCCTCACTTCATTAAACAGAGCTCTATGTAAGAACCTTTACATTAGCTAAAAACAGGAATCAGTAGATACTAGGAAGAAAAAAAAAAAAGAAAGAAAAAAAAAACAACCCACCTAATTGCATTGTTTTCAGTCTCAGCTGAATGTCTTTAAAATACTTGTATTTCTACTAATACATGACCGCAAATATATATGCCTTTTCAACAAATAGGGTGAATATCCTAAAACATAAAGATCAGTTGTTTGCTGTGAATTAATACTCAGTCTCAGAAAACTAAAAATCATCATTCATGATTCATACTCAAGAGGTACAGGCAGCTGCTTACCTAGTGCTCTGCTTTGATTAAACTGAAAGCATTGTAAGTGCCTTTAATGTGCTACAGTGCAATTTAAAGGAGAGCACAAAGTGAAACTCTGTCAGAGAAGAAAAATGTCTATTTTTAAAAAAAGATAAAGATAGAAAATACTTCATTTCCTATCCTACTTTAGCAATGAGGCATGTAAAAGCTATCCGTGGGCTGTATTTTAGGTTCATTCTGAATTTTATAAAGATGAGGAAAGCACAAAAACAGAGACATTCTCACCTCTCAATTCTGTTTCTAAACCAAACACCTACATATAAGCCTACTGGATCTCAATGAGAATACATTAATGTGCATGTACTATTGCCTCTATTAAACTTACAAAACTCCACTGAATGATTTATGAGCCTCTAATCGCTAGGCTTTGCTACACATATCCAATAATTTAAAATATTTTTTTCCTGTCCTTTCACATGGCTTCCACTCCTGGAAAAAAAAAGGAAAAATGAGCAAAAGCACCATTATACATAATCACAGAAAAATACTGTTGTATATCTTTTTTATTATTATTATTAACAGCAACTGCAAAACTTCACTAAGCAGTGAATTTAATTTTCACTTCTGGATCACTGTCGTAATTATGTGTATTTTTAAATGCGGATTAGTCATTATGAATTCTAAAGAAAAGAAAAAAAGACGACATCGAAAATAAACTTTCATAATATATCCCTTGGCAGGCAAGGGCACAAAAAAATGTCATAATGGAAAAGAACCTTCAAGAAATATTTTCAGACAGACACCATTATTTTAA